>JBBBDQ010001746.1:1100000-1112500 GCA_037127315.1 Ascarosepion bandense | reverse complement strand
GGACTACGTAAGAGTGAAAAGATTGGAAAAGAGAAAGCCGGAAACCACATCCTAAACAGGAAACAAGGTATGAGCCTCTTCACCTGTTCAATAGACGTGGGTGGAGAGTGAACCGGGCGATAGTTTTATCAATGACCTGAACAATGATGAAATTTTGGAAAGGATGGAAACGAAAAGGAAATTAATACTGAGGCAAAAGTTCCTGGGACATACAATGAGGAAGAAGGGCTTGGAGAACCTGATACTAGCAGGCTAGATAGAGGGGAAAAAGAGACAGAAGAAAGCAGTGGATAACATATTTGAAGGGCCTGAGCAGCTGGATGACAGAACGATGGTTGCGTGGTTTAACAGAAGAAAGCGTGCTAAGAGCCACTAGGGATAGGAAGATGTGGAAAGCCATGATCGCCTACGTCCTGAAAGGACAGGGCTCATAGAAGAAGAAGAAGAAGAAGAAGACTATAGAAGTATCAGTGTCATCAGTTTGTAGTTTAAGATTTGGAAAATGAGATGAATTCCGACGACTAATGTTTTCTCGGAAGAAACACAACTTTACTCTAAAAGTAAAGATCTTAGATTTTGACTTAATGAGACTTATATCATCACCTTGTAATTGCACATTTAAATCATTGAATATACAGAATAAATCAGTTAAATACGCAATATCTGTTTTGCATGCCATGAGATCATCACTCAAATCACTGCATTTATTTTCCTGTAAGAATTGCACGACTGTGTGGAACAGAGAATAAAACCGTTTAAAACAGTTTCCTTTGGATAACCATCTAACTTCAGTATGTTGAAGGAAATGGTCAAATTCTTCGTCATTATCAACACACAATTTCATAATTTTACAAATATCGACCAAACGTTCTGTGTTCAACGCCCCCTTCTGTACGTTCAACGTAAAATATTCAAGGCAGAATCTCCTACCATTCCCTTGCACTTCCTTAACGCCCCCAGGGGTGCGGTACGGACCACTTTGAGAAACACTGATCTAGTGCTTCATGGATGCATTAACCGGTGAAAAAGTTGGATGCTTCATAGAAATAGTAAACTAATGGGACTTAGAAGAACAACAATGGAGTATTTGAACTTTGTATTAAAGATAATGAAATTATAGGTTCCTTAAACTTGATTAGGATGTGCGTGGGTGGTGCAGTGGATATCGACTCGGAACGACAAATCGGGGAGCCGAGTTCAAATTCCAGTTGAATTGCTTGCATTCACTTACGCACAAATACCCTTGGAAAAGGTATTAATCCGTTTCTTCCCACGAGTTATGGGTTAAATAATAGGGCAGACTTGGTTCTGCAGTCTACCGCAGAAAGCAATGGCAACCTACTGCGGAATAATCTTCTACGCAGTCAGTCATGTCTCTTTCAAAACATGATCGCCCAAAGCGTGTATCAAGTATGGCACTCAAATGAAAGTTGATTATAGTGTTAAGATAAATGCAGAGAATTATTGAAAATTCCAGGAATTCATATTAAAATTTATAAACTTAAGATAATAATTTACTCAGGTATCTGGTCTGGTGCTTCTGCTATGTCTCTAGAATTTCTTGACAAAATCCCCAAAAGAATTTACAATACGCTGACCTGACATCTCGGCTTCATTCACTTTCCAACCGCCGTCATGTATCTTCCCTGTAACTTTTATCTTTAGCACCTCGACTTTACGAATTTAAGCCATCGGCTCGGAACGAGAAGCCGGGGATCCGAGTTCGAATTCCAGTTGAATCCGTTGTATTCACTTACGCGCAAATACCCTTGGGAAAGGTATTAATCCGTCTCTTCCTTCCAGTTATGGGTTAAATAACAGGACAGATTGGGTTCTATAGCCTTGGTCGGCAACCAGTCTACCGCAGAAAGCAATGGCAACCTACTGCGGGATAATCTTCTGCCCAGTCAGTCATGTCTCAAAAGAGACATGATCGCCCAAGCGTGTATCACGTATGGCACTTAACTGACTGACTAGATTGGCAGATATGCCTCATCATTTTACGGTTGAAATTGCTAGATGTAATTACCTGATTCTTTTTTTCTCGTGTCTTGCTAACTGATATGTCCCGGAAAGGGATATATATATCATTCGAGGTAGTTAAGCGGCTTAGGCAAATCTAACTGGGTAGGGCAATCTAGCATGTAGACGTAATGGACGGTACTCATCGTATGCAGTATCCTGAGATGTAGACGTAGTCAGTAGACGTAGACTAATAGTCATAGACCTGTAGACTTGTAGACCTATGGGCGTAGACCTCTAGCGGTAAACCTTATGGACGTAGACCTCTATCGGCAGACCTATGGACGTAGAGCTCTATGCGTCCTCGCCTTCGCCTGTATTTATGGCTGACACCAGCCAACCGCATTACTTGAAGAGGGAACCAAGGTGTATGCATATTCATTACATATTCATTACATCAAAATCTCTTCCGGCTTTTTGCTTTTCAGTCAACTTTGATTTTTCCAAAATTTAAATGCAATGTCAATCGTCATCTTTAATGCCCTTACTTTCTGTTATTTTATTGTTATTTTCTAAAATAATGATTTTTCTTAGATTCTTTCATTCTCAGTGAGCCTTTGCGTCTCATTGGCTTTGTTATCTTGCCTGGGGGAAGTTATTAAAGGAATGAGGGCGGACCTGAAGGAGACTACCACAACCTTTAAATTTGTTGTTTTTCATTTTTCATTTTTCATTTTTTTACTTTTTTCAGTGTAGTCTTATCGATTATTGCATAAAGTTTCCGATTATAAAAAAAAATTGGAAAAATTTCAATATTTAAACAATTTTGGTGGAGCTCAGTTTCTCATACAATATTATATTAAATCGATCCTCCATTTTGGAACCACTCACGTTGGGGTCGCTTTGTTTTGGTTTTATTTTGGGGGACGAGTTGTTGCTCTTGTTTTTGTCTTTTTCAAGTTTTCTTTAGTTCTTACGATGGCATCTTCCTCGGAAACTCCAAGAATGGCTTTATTCAAAAATTTCGCAAAGGATTCAGTTGTTAAATATGCGCAAGCAAAAAAGTTAATTGCACAGGATCGATTTACTATAAGGTTGTATGAAAAACTGAGCCCCCACCCCTAAAATTGTTTAAATGTTGAAATTTTTCCAATTTTTTTTGTCAATCGGAAAGTTTATGGTTTAATCAATAAGATTGCACTGAAAAAGTAAAAAAAAAATTGATTATCAATAAATTTACAAGTGGTGGTAATGTTGTACCGGCGAGTGGTTCCAAAATGGAGGATCGATTCACTATAACGTTGTATGAAAAACTGAGCCCCCCATGAAATTGTTTAAATATTGAAATTTTTCCAAATCTTTTGTCAATCGGAAAGTTTATGGTGTAATCGATAAGATTGCACTGAAAAAATTTTAAAAAAAAGAAAAAAAATGAAAAACAACAAATTTAAAGTTGGTAGTCTCCTTCAGGTCCACAAAAATCATGAATCCAATTCCATTAATAGTCCTGTTGTTGACAGCATGTAACCTATTGCAACCTGCTGCATCGTGTTATCAAGAGAGTAAATGAACATGGCGAAGCAACACACATTGCCTCAGAAATGCCATGAATGACCCCCGGTGGTATATGGATGATTCCTTTTTTCAATATGTTTAGTCAATGTGTGTCAGTTTTTGTCTGACATAATACATAATGAAATGTACACCTATATATATATATATATATATATATATATATATATATATATAAAGTATAGTTTTAAGGTCTGCTATCGTAAGAACTGAAGAAAATTTGAAAAAGACAAAAACAAGAAGAGCAACAACTCGTCCTAAAAAAAACAAAAAAAACAAAGCGATCCCAACGAGAGTGATTCCAAAATGGAGGATCGATTTACTATAAGGTTGTATGAGAAAGTGAGCCCCCCACTAAAATTGTTTAAATATTGAATTTTTTTCAATTTCTTTTTTAATCGAAAACTTTATGTAATAAACGATAAGACTGCGGTGAAAAAACTAAAAAAAAACATGAAAAACAACAAATTTAAAGGTTGTGGTAGTCTTCTTCAGGTCTGCACATAATTTTACAAAGGGTCATTAACATGAACTAAATTACGTCAGTCGGAATTTGTACCGATTCCATTTTCAGTGTGGTGCAGTGGATATCAGCTTGGAACGAGAACTCAGGGAAGCCGAAATCGAATTCCAATTGAATTCCTTGCATTCACTTACTCGCAAATACCCTTGGGAAAGGTTATTAATCCGTCACTTCCCTCCAGTTATGGGTTAAATAACAGGACAGATTAAGTTCTAAAGCTTTGGCTAGCAACCAGTCTACCGCAAAAAGTAATGGCAACCTACAGCGGGATAATCTTCTGCCCAGTCAGTCATGTCTCTTTCGAGACATGATCGCCCAAGCGTGTATCACGTATGGCACGTAACTGACTGACACATATACACATAGGCTACAAACGCATATCGCTCAAATGACGTACACATATGTAAATACATACGTACACTACCGACTATAAGTTTGGGACCACCCAAATTTTTAGCAGAATCAAATTCGCCGAGTTCGTATTTTTTGTTATTCTTATGCAGATGTCAAATTAAAAAAGTATTCTTTTCAACTTTAACGTAAACATTTACTCGGTTTGCTACTTGACTCCTCTTATTGTGATCAAGTTTTTGCCGAAAATTCAGATATATTCAGATATTATAATTACGGTATAATTTATTTTTGTAAACCATATTAATACGGTATAAATGGCAAGGAAGAAACAGATTAGCATTGAAAAAAACAGCTCAGGTTGAAATTCTTTCGAAAGAAGGATATTCTGAACGTGTTATCGCTAAAAAAATTAAGACTATCAAAAAATGGCGTGCATTATTGCCTTCAACGACTTCGTGAAACTGAGTTAAATATTGACAGAAAAAGCGTTGGTAGGCCCAGAGTAACATCTATTGTAGAGGATAGACACTTGATCATTTCTAGCAAGAGGAATAAAAGAAAAACCGCTCCGGAATTAACAATTGAAATGAATTCTACTCGGCAAATTCCAGTATCTGTTACTACTGTTAAGAGACGACTTCATTCTGCTAGGGTTAAAGGCTGTGTAGCAGTTAGGAAACCACTATTAAAGAAGGAGAATAAGGGATGGAATTGATCGTACAGTTCGAAATGAACTTCCTAAAAATAAACAAATGTTGTTTAAATGCTTGCAGGATGCTTGGAAATTACTCTCACTAACTTATTTTTATAAGTCATTAGAAAGAATGCCAAGGATTTGCTCTGCAGTAATTCTCGTGGTGGTTTCTTTGATGAAAAGAAAATATGAATTAACTTTAATTAAATTTGAAATTACTCTATGTTAATTTTTGTTTTAATTATTGTACATCTGTGAGCAACAATGAAATACATCTATATTTATTCTTCTAAGACAAAATTTGTTATTTCTTTCTCTTAGAGAATAAATTTAAGTGGTCCCAAACTTATGATCGGTAGTGTATACACACAAAATGCATTGTATATTAAAATGTATTGTATATGTAACAGTTTTCAATGCATTTTTTCATAGAACCGTGTCCCTTCAGAACGTAAGTGATCGTAGCTCTGTACACCTCTTTTTATCCTTAAAATATATGATTTACCATGACTGTTCTTCGGAAAGGTGGATTTCCCGTTGCCTATTCTACGGTTTTGAATTCAGAAATTCCCTTCTCCTAGACCGGTTGAAAGCCAAGGCTACTACCCTGCTGTTTAACTGGCAGTTGATGGTTTAATGTAGAGCACTATATATAAAAAGCTGTTACATACAAATATCTACTCAGATAAACACACAGAACCTTCCATCATGAACCATACTCTCACTTTTCCTTTCCTCACTCCCAACAGAACACGCTATGTGTTCATTCCCTCCCCAAAAAACAACAAAGAGAGATGTTAGGTTTTACACACACAAATATTCAGTACACAGTACTCTCCTGTGTAACTGTAGTGTAAGTGTAAAGTAATAACACTTAAAGACAATCTGTCACACACAGTTAACACACAAACCTGAAAAACACACACATTTCATTTAGCATACACACGCATTTTGTAACACTCATTAAATAGGAAATCCAATATAAGACAATCAAATAAATACAATGTTACAAAGAGCGTGGAAAGGTTGAAAAATATCTCCAAATCAATTCACTTTTGTCACGTTTTATGCTCAAAGCTGAAAATATATACAGATACATATATCTATTTTTGTGTCTGTGTGTGTGCGACCAGAGAACTATATAAGTTTTTTTAATGCACGTTACGTATCTTCGTTCATACGTGTGCATATGCGCGCGCGCGCGCGTGTGTGTGTGTGTGTGTGTGTGTGTGTGCACCTACACCGGTGCAATTATAGCTTGACAGGGAGAATGTAGCTTTTGTAGCAGATAAAAAAACTATGAAAGGTTACCCAACCTCGAGTTGAGAAATTCTAAGTATATAATCGTAAAAAAATGTACTAAACATTTTGTAAATCTAATTCGTTCGTAAATAGCTGCATTAGTACTATTAAGTAAAATACCATTATGTACTGACTTTCCCAGTTACAAAAATACGATTATAGAAGAAACGAATGAGAAAATAAGTGTGTGTGGGGGGGAATAGAACGAAATTACTAACTTGGGGCGAGTTTATCAGCTAATAAATAAAATTATGTTTATCACATTATTGAAGAAAGTGACGTCAGCATGCGTACTTAACACTCAACAAAGTTAAATAGCATTCAAATTTAGAGAAGCACGTTTATATAGATAATTCTTCACAAACAACGCATTCCCCGGCTTTATTTGTGTTTCAACGTTCTTTCACGCACACACATTCCCCACAAAATGAAACATGAATTTGATTTATTCTGATCAACGACCTCCTCTTTGTTTGCTCTTGCATATCACACACTTTCCACATATGAAAAAAAAATGACACGTCGTAAGATTTCAAAGTACTGACAAATATTTACTTAAAATACATACATACATACCCCCACCATATACTTAGTTACTTTGTCTCTCTCACTAAAATGTGTTTTAAAAATACGTATCTGTGAGACACGTACACACAGACACAAAAATACATTCTTTCTTTTCTTTTCTTTTTACACAGGCACACACATCACTAGAATCTCACTCCACAATCCACATTCATTTTATATGCTTTCAAATATTCTGAAAACGTTCTGCCTATCAAACCCTCTATAAATTGACATTTATTTTACACACGCATATATACACATATTATTATACGCATTTGTGTATCTCTGGCTTGCTTACGTTTAGTTATTTGGGAGTTAGTGTGCATCTGTGTAATTATAACACAATTAAATACAGATATACGTTAAAACTACAGACAATAATAGCAAATATTTTAAAACACAGATACACACACAAAGAACTCAAATTTTTAAAACGGGAAAAATTCTTTTAATTTCTATAACTACACCTGCTAAAAGAATATTATTATTATTATTATTATTATTATTATTATTATTGAAAGAAGAAGAAGAAGAAGAAGAAGAAGAAGAAGAAGAAGAAGAAGAAGAAGAAGAAGGGTTTGAGTTGAAAAAACAAAACATTTAAAATTGAGTGAGCATTATTTATGCAACTCTAAGTGCACAGGGGGGAAGGTTTATAAACTCTAACATGAGTGCATGTACTTGCATATGCTAGATAATCGCGCTAACATTAAAAAGAAAAATCCAATAAGCAAACTGTTTGATAGGCATGCACTATTATTATTATTATTATTATTATTATTATTATTGTTGTTGTTGTTGTTGTTGTTGTTGATCGCATTGCAAGCAAAGTAAATAGATAAATATAACAACGCATGAATATAGTACTAACTTTAGAGACAAAGGAACTGAGAGAAAAACGCACAGAAAAAGAAACAAAGATAACCACGTATGCTCTCTCTCTCTCTCTTTCTCGCACACACACACACACACACACACACACACACACACACACACACAAAGGCGACTGTACAGTCCCAATAGTCGAACACACAGACACAAGCTTACACACACGCACACACAAGCAGAAATATTTAGCTGATAGCTGGAATATATGGGAAAATACATACACTCACACGTACACACACGCACATACATAAACACAGACATACATACACACGTACTCAAACACACAAATACACGGACATCCAGGAAAACGAAAGATATTGTCAACTCTAAGATTATTTTGTTTATATAATAATCAAGTACGAGCAAACAAATGTTCGCGAATACACACCGAAAAAGACACACACACACACATACATACAAGGAAAGAGAAATAAACTGAAAAACATAGACATACACACACACGTACATTCATTCAAGGGCGTTCACACATACACACGCACAAACTGATAATGAATGCTGAAAGTAAGACATAAAGAGAAAACAACTTGCACGCATATTGACACATGATAATTTCAGTTGTATACACATTTTTGACTCAGAACAGAGAGACAGGCTCGAAGACACACTCACAAACATACAACACAACACAGACACACTCATTCAGCAGGAACAGTTTCTTAACGTCCATCCATTAGTCCCGAAATGAATACAGACACACATTTTAGTTAGAGTCTAAGTAAAATCATTATGCTGAGAAAAGACACACACACGCACACACTGACACGAAAATCGGTAAAGACGCCCTTACATACTGATTATTACACAGACACACGCGCAAGACACAAGCATACGCACTCACAATGGAAACCCTTGTGGTCGCGTGAGCAAATAATGACACAAAGTACGTACGCACACTCTTATCCATGTGAACGTACATATGCACACATGAAAGCTGAGTAGCATAAATGAGACATTAACTCACGCACACAGAAAGATACAAAGAGAAAAAGAAGATGAGACGTACACAGTTACTTGTCTCTATCTTTCTCTCTTTCTGTTTTCTTTACTTCTTTCCTTTCTTTTAGACACAACATCGTTTACGCACGCATAATACATACACACACGCTTACACATACAGAGCACCCTGTCAAACTAGTAAATTGTTGTCATCAGTTTTTGCACAGAGAACAATTCACGCATACAATTACGTACACCATCTCAAACGAACAATTAGACCACTTAGAGATACATACACATTATTTGAATTATTACAAAACAACAAAATACACAGTTATGTCACGTGTACATATATGTTTGTAAAAATATATTCAGACGTCTATAATGGTGATTTTCTAAACATTGCTTAGATGTGGCACAAGGCTGAAAGTAAGGAGCACCCAACAAAATATACAGTTATGTCACATGTACACATATGTTTGGAAAAATATATACAGATGTCTATAATGGTGATTTTCTAAACATAGTTTAGATGTGGCAGAAGGTTGAAAGTAAGGAGCACCCAGTAAGGTTCGAACTCACTACTCAGTTGTAAATGGTTGTTTCTAGCTAGAGCGACAAGCTCGCTAACCTGTATACCACGTCGATAATAATTGTATAAGACTGAGAGATACACTCATTCATGTCTACAAAAACTGTCTACAGCGCACACACATACATATATAAACATGAATTCAAGACATACATACATATATTACATGCATTACACAAACTTACTAATGGCAATGAATTTTCTTATGAGCCAGTAAAAACACGAACACACACACTTAAACAGAGACACGCACGAGTTACATGATAAAAGAAAGGATATATATTTAATGATTTAAGTGTAGTTTTGAATTAAGTAAGCAAAAGATTTAAAAATGTAAACTAAAAAAATAGATTTTAAATTACTAAGCCTCTATTTTACTAGTACTTAAATGTGTTGTACAGTGTATGTGTGTGAAACAAATAAATAAATAATGGAAAATACATAAAAATTCGTACAATCACGCACACACGTCATGTATCACATAATAAGATATACAATGTATATGAGTGCATGTATGTAAGTATGTATGTATACGTGCACATTTCCTGGCAAGTGCTTGTAGCGGCAGTAGGGCAGCGACGGGGAAGGTTCATGTCAAATATCCCCTCTTACCCCCTTGTACTTCCCCTGTCACTCAATAACAGGATTAGCTTGCCACCTCAACAGCCAATCAGCGCTCGACTTTTACAAAATTCGCCGTCTGATTGGTCCACGTTGATAACTTATATATATACACACATCCACACACACATACACGCCTGAACGGGCACATGCATCCACTGATGGTAGCCAACACACAGACCGAGTTACGTATATGACTTTCATCCACGAACGTACATACAAGATCAGAGGCATTACATTTACAGTGATATACGCAAACCTGACTTACACCCCTCTACATATTATTAGAAACGTAGAGAACTCTCAAGCTAGAAAGAGAACGATCTTTACACAGACATATTTGCAGAAATGTACGTCGATACAAGGGAGAAACATATATAAATGTCAGATGTCTGAACTTTTGAGCGTATACAAACGTATACGCATTTTTATCTGCTTCGTTGCTTGCTTTAACTCTACCTCCCCAAGAGAGATAAAAACACACACCCTCGTCTTTTATTTATTTATTTTTCTGGATTTTTTTTCTTTTGTCTTTTTTTTTTTTTTTTTTTTTTCTGAATATGTGCGTATGTTTACCGTATTCTTTCTTTCTTTTTTTGTTTGGTCTCTACATCCGACTAAATAAACTAAAATTCTTTCTACTTCATCTTTGTACTTTATCTCTTGCCAATCAAAATTATTATTATTATCATTATTATTATTATTATTCACATCAGCGATTGTTGTCAAAAAATTATTTATTTTATAATATTTTTATTGTTAATTCTTTCTCTCTTTTTTCTTCCTTTTCTTTCTCTCTACTTTCTTTCTTTTCCTCTTCTCCTTACTCTTTCTTTCTTACTCTCTTCCCTCAGTCTCTCGTTCTCAAAATCTAAATTACATGACCCACACCTCAAAGAAAAAAGAAAAATAATGATATTAATAATAATAATAATAATAATAATAATAATAATAATAATAATAATAATGAAAAGACCGAAAGAGAGAAGAAATGCGACAAAAAGATGAGAGTCAGGTTTATATTAACATGATGATGATGATGATGATGATGATGATGATGATGATGATGATGATGATGATGATGATTTCTTTTTTTAGCCACTCTCGTTCTTCTTGGGTTTGTACCCGATCGACACCCTATCATCAACGGTCGTCCACACCTCCGCTATTCCGTTTTATTTATTTATTTATTTATTTTTAATCAAGTACGCACTCTTTTTATTTTTTCTTACTATTCAATTTCTTCTTGGTCAACCAGATGTTTTTTATTCGTCCTTCTTCTTTCGTTCATTATTTTTCTCTTCTTTCTTTCATTTTCTTTCTTTGTTTTCCTTCACTGTTTTCTTTCATTTTTGTTTGCTTTCATTTTCGTTCGTTATATAATTATACTTGATTTGATCTGCTTTTCTTTTCTTCATTAGTCCTTTTTACATTTTCATTCCTTTTCTTTATTTTTTTCTTTCTCTGATAAATTTATTCATTGTTTCTTTTTCTTTCTTCCCTGTTTCCTTCTCTCTCATTTTTTCTTTCTTCTGGTCTTTTCTCTTTTTGTTCTTTCTTAAAAGACGTTCGTTATTTCTTCTGCTTTTTTATTCTTTAAATTTTCATATATTCCTTCTTTCTTTTTTTCTTTCTTTTGTTCATTTCTTTTTTACTCATTCGCCATCTTATCCTTCTTCGTATTTTCCTTTTCATTTACTTCTGTACACTTCGTATTTCTTTCTTCAACCTTCCTTTTTTTTAATTTTCTTTCGTCTTTCTTTCTTATAATTATTTTCTTCTTGTTTTTCTTAATATTTTTCATCCTTTTCCTTTTGCCTTACTCCCGGCTTCCCGCTCTCTCTCTCTCTCTCTCTCTCTCTCTCTCTCTCTCTCTCTCCTACTAGATTCACTGCACTCCTCGTCTTTGTTTCTTACATACATTTCCTTTCTTTTCCATATCCCTCTTCTTCCTCTATTCTCTATCTCTCTTTATTTTTATTTTTCTCTCTGCTTCTCGCTTTCTTCCTTTCAACTCTCCTCAAACCAAATATAAGGAGGAGATGATTTGAATAACCATATATACGCTTTCGTGGTCAAATATAGAACGAAACATTTTTTTCACATATTCCTAATCCCACATGTCAGTTGCCCGTACATACATAACTACCTACATATTTTCAGGGAGAACCTGTCGTTGTGTGAATCAATAAAAGCTTACATTTGCACAAAAAGATGAAGACTGTTAGTTCGTTACTAAACGTTACTTCATTTAGTACTCTCACCTTTTGTCAAGTATCCTGTTTTAGAGTTAATTCCGCTGATATGTAGTATTTTATATGCAAATTTGATTCAATATCACAAAACGATTTCATAGCGAACGTTATAGAGAATGACTCCTGACCGCTACATGCTTCCTCTCTCTCACTCTCTCTCTTTCTCTTTCTCTTTCTCTTTCTCTTTCACAGTTTCACTTCTCATAAAAATAA
>JBBBDQ010001746.1:1055000-1095000 GCA_037127315.1 Ascarosepion bandense | reverse complement strand
TGGATCAAGAGGGTGGCTGTTGGAAGACCCTATGTCTAGCAACAGGACTCTGTACCATGCTACACGAACAAGTTTACCTACTCTTGGCTGTCACACAATTTCTGCGACCACTTTACCCCTTTCATCTGGTCACCTAACTCCCCAGACTGCAACCCCCTTGATTATTATGGGTGGAGCACAGTTGAGGGAGAGACCAACAAAACTCCTTGTAGCAACAAAGATGAACTGGAAACGAGGATTATGCCAGCATTCGCCAACTTAAACAAGGAGACTGTCCAGAAGAGATGCAGAAGATTCCGAAGTCGTCTGGGACCGTGGTTGAAGCCAATGACGATTTTATTGAATAAATTTACTCTTTAGTATTTCAGGATATTTTTCTGCAATTTTGGCAAATATATCTGTTAAAATGAGAAGTCAGTGTTATTTTCATTTTGGAGTAATTTAGACGACAATTTATCTCTCGCAGCCTGGATCTATCTACTTACTATCTATCTATTAATCAGTCTCCATATTTTTTATTTATCTATCTACTTATCATCTAGCTAAATTTATGTCCACTTATATGCGTGTGTATCTGTATGTGTGTCTAATTATTATATATCTTTTGATCTATCGACTTATTTTATTAAATATCTATCTTATCTATACTTATTATCTGTTTGCTATATATTTATATGTAGCTGCATATCTATCCATCTCAATCTATTCATCATCTATCTAGTTTACTAGCTATTTTTCAATCAGTCTACGCATAACCTACCCATCTATCTATCTATCTATCTATCTATCTATCTATCAATCAGTTTTCTTATCTATCTATCTATCTATCTATCTATCTAGATAGATAGATAGATAGATAGATAGATAGATAGATAGATAGATAGATAGATTTTTTAAATCGATTTTACATCTTTAATGATGAGTTTTCTCGGGTCATATATTTTACATTTTGTGGGTGGGAATTAGAAAATAATTATACAGTATATTAATTATTTTGTAAAGCTTCTGGGTTAATGAAAAATATAATCCCCTTTTATTTACAAAGAATTCATAGAATGATGCTAGAGTAACACACACACACACACACACACACACACACACACACACACACACACACACACACACACACACACACAGTGTGATAAATGTGTTTACAAATCCTATCAAAACCGGAAGCATTCTTCAAACAATCTGGAACAGGGAAATTTTAAAATTATCCTTGTTTCTTGCTGCAATCGTTCTTGTTACCTTTTCCCAAAACGCAAGAACTGTCGTCTTCTAAATTATCAATATTTATTGAGTTTGCATTATGACACGAGGCTAATGGCCTGTCACGCAAAGTGATGATTGAACACACTACAGTCGAAATAGTCTATTCTATCCAATACTGATTGCTTCATGCATATCGTTGTAATTGTACAGAGAAAGTGAATCCATTTCTGAATATGACAAATATGCACTCTTTATCCTCACCAAATGAAGATTGACATTATATCATATTTCGAATAAGTTAGTCTTAAATATAAATGCGCCATGAATATGTCTACATTAGCTGAGTTTTTTTATTAAAAAATCTCAACCTCGATCAGACGTAGACATTATAAATTTTATAAATATTCGTTTGGATTTAAACGAAAAGAGATACACACAGAACAAAAAAAAAAAAAATGGTAATGATTACCTATTATAAAATAATGGAAGTGTTAGGTGTCGTAACGGTTACTTGTACGGAAAATGGAAATGATGAATTGTATTCTAATTTCGGTTGAGGTTGCTTAAGTTCTCTTTGGAAAATACTTCAATTCGTTTTTCCTTCTTTGCTAATTATCTTGATAAAAGATAACATCATTGGCCTGTTACGATTCTTCTCGAAGAAGTGTGTTGGTAACTGAGCCCGTGAGGAAATCACTCTCCCATATTTATCTTGTTAATATGACAGCAGCAGCAAATAAAGAGCTGATACACTCATAGTCAACCTATCAAAGTTTCTCTATAAGTGAATGATAACAAACGGTAACAAATAAACGGTAACAAATATAGTGACCGGCCATTTTTTGTCGGGTAGGGACCAAAAATCATCTCTCAGTTGCGTCGTTCTCCTCGAAGACAGAGTGCGGCTCAGTTGTAGCTCCGTCCGCGAGGGCAGGGTTGCATCTGAGAAAAATTGCTCTGAATAGATGCCCGGTCCCGGGGAACAGTGTCCCGCGGCCGCGCCGCCTCATTCCAGCAAAGGGGTGGACCAGGTGCTCGTCACCGGGGCCAGCTCAAACGGCGGTTGAGGACACTGGGGAATTTTTGTTCCTTCGTCCGTCCGTACGTGGTCGGGATCTCCACGTTAAAAAAGACCTTGTGTCACAGTGGGGGAGTAGGATAAATATTATACTGACCAGCCATTTTTTGTGGTGGGTGGTAATCTTCATCTCTCAGTTGTGTCTGTGTGGCAGAGTCGTGACCCTCAGAATAATAACAAGCAAGGGTCACAGCAGAGTGCGGCCTAATTTTATCTCTGTCCGAGGACAGATATACGTCAGAGAAAAATTACACTAAGAAGTGTCCGTCCCTGGAACAGTGTCCTGAGACTGTTTTACCCCATTGCATTAAAAGGGTGGTCGCGACCGACGGTCCTGGGAACTGGGCAATTTTTGGCTTTAAATTAAAAACATATCTGAGTGGAGACACGAGGTGAATATTTATACTGACCGGCTTAATTAACTTCTAGCAACGCGCACCGTGCAAGCGATTCTATTCTCGGCAAATTATATACACAATTCTGTATCTTTTTTTTTTTTACTTTTCGGATTATTTTTTCTCTAAATGAATTTACCAATATTTCTTCCCGATTATTTTTTCCTCAAAATAAATTTGCCAATATTTCTCTTATTTGTGACGATTTATTATTATTCAATCATAGTCAACCTATCAAGGTATGTATCAGCTCTTCGGCACATGCCATTTCTTTTTCATTTTACGTCTGAAGAAGACTGTAGAACTGAACAGCCAAAACGTTGCAGTAATAATAAAAGCAACGAGAAGAACGAGCTCAGTAACAACTTTTGAAATGATTACGAATTTTTTTATGAATTACAGAATATACCTTATATTTTTATTAAAAAAAAAAACAAAAAAACAATCTGAAACGCAATATTTCTTTCTTCTTACACGTTGCTAATTACTGCTTGACTCTATTTTGTAGAAGCAACATATGGTCATTTATGGCTAAACACAGGTTCTCACAAGTATATTTTAACTTTGTCGACAGTTCTGCTTTGGTAATTTTAGTAGTATTGAATAATACCAAGTTCACAGACAATATTATTAATAGATCTGTGACTAGTGAAATAATTCGAGATATTTTTGATGATGTGTAGAAATACTAAAAGCAATATACCCGCCTTAGGTAGTTAGGTAACTATGAACAAATATGGATTTTTATTTATTTACTTTTTTTTTTATTCTCAACCAGTTCATTTTTCAGTTGATGTTTGTTCAGGTTAAACTGTTGTAAAACACTAAGCTGTTAACTCTGTGTTATTAGTGGCCTCTATTAACTTTGCCTCTTTGTGGGTATCCTGCATGAATTTTGCAGGATTTAAATAAAGAATAGAAATGATTGTTTTAGAGTCTTGATTAATTAGTTTTTAATATGCACTGATTTTATTTCGTTTTTATTATTTTATGAATGGTAGAAACATATTAATTTGGGTCAAAGTTATCATTTGCATTGATCTAGCATTCTAACAAAGAACCAACAATATCTAGTGAAATCATGGGATATTGATGGTGTGCCTTGGACGTTTAAGATCCGAAATCTTTTTTCACCTCAGGTTCATCGACTAATAAAGGTTTCATTGTAGGGCCTACTACTGTTTACATAGCAGTAGGCGCATGAATTTATATTTGTTTAATGAGAATATTGATGAAATATTTTGTAACTTAACTATTATAATTTAGATTTCACATTAAACAGTTGAGAGTTTCAAATGAGGATCGGCTTTCATTAAACATCTGTTTCCATGAGCAGTATATAGGAAACAGCTGTAAGTAAACGTTTTTTTCTCACGTACATGTGCGATAAAAAAGAGTATGAAATATCTTGAATATTTCAAAAACATTTCTATCAAACATAAAACTACCACAGTGAGAACATCAAGGGCTATAGAGACCGCGTTTCTAAAACCACTGATCTACTGAATACGTATTCATATTCTCAGAGGATAGTTCACAAGATTTAGTCCCACACTTGATATCGGCTTATTGTTTCAAATGTGAAAAAAAAATTATACTAAAATATCATTATCAACTGATCTTATACTAGTTGTGTACTATAAAACTTAACAGGTCACTGAACAAAGAAAACCCTTTTACCTATTGAAATAAGAATTTCGATTTTTAACCGCTGAAAGAATTTTCAAATAGTTAAATAGGAGTGCCGAGTTCGAATTCCAGTTGAATTCCATGCATTCATTTACACACAAATACCCTTAGGAAAGGTATCAATCCGTCTCTTCCCTCCAGTTATGGGTTAAATAATAGTACAGATTGGGTTCTATAGCCTTGGTCGGCAACCAGTCTACCGCAGAAAGCAATGGCAACCTACTGCGGGATAATCTTCTGCCCAGTCAGTCATGTCCCTTTCGAGACATGATCGCCCAAAGCGTGTATCACGTATGGCACTTAACCGACTGAATTATCAGTGGCGTAAAGGGTATTAGCGTAAAAAGTAAAATATGCGAAATGAGTTCAAATTTCGGCCTAGCCTGTTTCATTTACTTTCGCAAAAATGTCACTGGGATTTTTTAAAATTATATCATCCCAGGCAAGGCAACAATGCCACTAAGACTAAAGGAGGTACTAGGAATAAAAAAAAAAAAGTTGAGAAGACCTAATATAAAAAATCAGGAACCCAAGCAGATAAACCTCTACTCTAAAATGAGGGTCTTTATTTCTTGGTGGAATGACTTCCAGATATGTGTGAAATGTCCAGCAAATCATTGGAAATGCTGCATAACTTTATAGGTGAACAGATTGATCATGTTGTGCAAGTTCTCAGAACTAAGTTTGGTGATCCCTGAAAAGACCTTTGTTGAGGTAATACTAAATGTTTAAGGTTTTTAGCATTTGCAAATTAAAGCATTGCGTCTTTAATATTTTACGATTTCTGAAAACATCCTTCTTCTTGGTTAGTTGGGATTAAAAGATTATGCATATCACTCCCCAGCAGAGCGCTTTTTAATGCTGATAAATATATTAAATATAAATAATATATAAATATAGATTTTATCAGTAGAAGATTCTAAGAATAAAATGAAAAAAATTGGTAAGTAGTACATGAATAAATCTGATCCAATCCAAGCAAGATTTCTCTCCATCTCAAGTTAGTACCTTTCAAAGGTACCGGAAGTAAGGGTTTTGGAATTTGTTAACTCCCGAAAACTACTAAGTAAACGATAGTTTTCATTCGAAAAAAATACTTTCTGTATATATTTAAATAATTACTTTAACCAGACGTTGAATGACAATATTATTTTACTCTCTAATATAAAGAGATACTTTCTATAAAGCGAGGGTTTACAAGATAATCTGTGTTCATTGTCCTATAGTGTTACACGTAAATGTCGGTCAATTGGATGTTCATTCATCCGTGAGACAATTTTATTTAAAACAGAATGTTCGATGAGCTGAATATGATCCACTGTTTGAATAAACACTTATTTAAAATAACAGCTCTTCATTGTTATTAGTCGTTGCCTGTATAGTAAGTGAAAGAAGTTAATGGTTTTAATATCAATGCCGAATCTTCATTTCTATTTGGGACAATGGCAGCAGGCATGATGAAAGAAAGGCACCATAGTAAAAAAAAAAAAAAAAAAAAACATTAGATTGCAATGTCGCAATTTTTACAGTGTCATATCCTGTGAATGAATTCGAGGAAAGCCTTTATCTTCGTTCATGGCGACTTGCGGAAGATGACAAAGTAGATGAATGTTATATAACTGTCTTTCACTTACCCCCACTCTCTCTCTTCCCAAGTTTATATCAAACAAAAGGATAGACGTGTCGAGCCAATGAAAACAACAAGCTTATAAAGGCGCAATGTGGCTTCCCTGTGTCTCTTCTACAAATACTTTCATGGCTTTTGCTCAGATGAACTTAGCTCACTGGTACTCCCATACATGAATTTGCTCGAGCCACAAGATTAGTAACTAGGACCAATCCTTTTACTGTGAAACTAATAAATTGTAAACGCAAATTCTACTCCATGAGCGTCTTCTCTCGCCTGTGGAATTCAATTCCGTTTACTTGCTTTCCCGACAGCTACAATCTTCAAGAATTCAAATGTAAAGTCAATAGTCATCTCCTATCTAACTAATTTGCATCCTCTCTCTCTCTCTCTCTCTCTCTCTCTCTCTCTCTCATGCTCTTTTCTTCGTCCACTCCACTTTCATCACTATTTTCATCCTTCTCCTATCATCTGCCTGACACCCCCTGTAACCTATCACTCTTTCTCATAACTTATCTCCTATGTAACACACTGCTCAACAGTGGTAGTAAAATGCCTTGCTTGGGGCGACACGATTATAAAAAAAAGGCAACAAAAATTTGCTTCTATAAAAATTGTTGAGCATACCATGGACAGAGCATTCAAGCAACTAGGAAGTTTTAAGAAAAATGAAAACAAAAAGGGCACTTATATATAAAATATCATAAAGAGACAGTTGAAATTCCTAGGACGCATAATAAGTGTTGTGGATTTCGGGTGAGGAACTGCACAAAATAATGAACAACAAAAACATGTATGGAGATAGAAAAGTAGGTTATATTGAACGTAATATACAAACTTGAACTCACGTTAGTAAATCCAGGAATACTATTAGTAAGAAAATAAATATATACCACTTTTGAAGTGAAGTCGTTGGAAATACTATATCCGTGTATATTATTCTAGCTGAGTGGAGCTCAGAGCTAGTCTGACTTCTGATGCGGTAATCTCTGAGTAATTTCGGTATCTCTCGGTAACTTACATATCAGTTCCGGTACTCTCCGATAACTCGCACGGATCTCTCAACCCTCACCTGCCAACTTCTATGGCAGGAGTATATGTATACTCAACCGAGTCCATTATCATATACAAAGGGGAGATCCCACAACAATAAGAAAAGAAGCTTTGTAAAATTTGTCACTCGCAGGCCATACTGAAAACAATAGAGGCAGAAGGAAACAGTGCGTCTCCTATCTAACCAGATTATGTAAATGGATGACAAGACAGGGAGTAGAAGGAGAGATAGTAAAAAGAAAAAAAATATTGCTAAGCGCTACAAAATATAGGAGGTTGTAGAGAGCCATGATCGCTCACGTAATGAAAAAAACACGAAGAAGAAAAAAGAACTTTGTGTTAAATGTAGCAAAGCTAAAATGCTCCAATCCTATTTTTAGAAAGCTGACGTTGTGTTAATTACCTCCGGAATGGTGAATTGTCAGTTGTGGTAGATAAAGGTCAACACATTTAGGATCTCTAAATTACTATAGAAATCTCTAAATTACTATAGAAAAATGAAGGTTAGTTTCTATGTTATGCAAACAACAACAACAACAGCAATAACAACAACAACGACAATAATAATAATAATAATAATAATAATTGTTGCAACACATTTGGATAAATCTGCCCTTTACGTTGTGGTGCAGTGGATATCGACTCGGAACGACAACACGGGGTGCCGAGTTCGAATTCCAGTTGAATTCATGGCATTCACTTACGCGCAAATACCCTTGGGAAAGGTATTAATCCGTTTCTTCCCTTCAGTTATGGGTTAAATAACAGGATAGATTGGGTTCTACAGTCTTGTCTGGCAACCAGTCTACCGCTGAATGCAATGGTAACCTACTGCGGGATAATCTTCTGCCCAGTCAGTGGTGTCTTTTTCGAGACATGATCACCCAAAGCGTGTAACACATATGGCACTTAACTGACTGATTCTCAAACAATCAGCTGGATCAACACTGAGAAAAAAGTAAACTCCAAATATCAGTTCTTTTTCTTTATCTTCTTCTTTTATGTACCGTGTCTATTCATGACGTGGGCGACCATGCC
Source organism: Ascarosepion bandense (assembly GCA_037127315.1). Taxonomy (NCBI): domain Eukaryota; kingdom Metazoa; phylum Mollusca; class Cephalopoda; order Sepiida; family Sepiidae; genus Ascarosepion; species Ascarosepion bandense. The sequence goes on along the minus strand of JBBBDQ010001746.1, from coordinate 1,086,908 downwards.
TCTCCACAACTTCTTGTCCTTTCTAGCATTGAGTAAGGTTTGTCTTTTTGCTGTCTCTTCTATTCCTGTTCTGGCAACCATTTATACAAGATCGTTAGGTGGGTTCTTCGTTGCTTTTCTCTGTCTCTTATCTTCAGTATATCATGTGAGTGTCAGATTCTCCAAGCCCTCTTTCATCATTATGTGCTCGAGAAATTTCAGCTGTTTTGTTCTGATTCGAAGTAGAAACATTCTTTTAATTTCCATTTTCTTTAAAACTTCAACATTTCTCACTTACATGATGTTTTCAACACCCTTCTGTACAACCACATTTCTGTTGTCTCAAGTTTCTTCATCCGTGAAGAAATTGTCCAGCATTTACCGACATATAAGAGAACCGATATTACATAATAGCTCAATACTCTTTTTTTGTTCCTAACAAAATTTTAGTGTTTCTTAATACTTTGCATAGCTTTTGGAAACTATCTCTCACTATTCCTATATCTTCAGACTTTGGTATCATATTTTTGTGTTAAAACACTTCTGTTGTTGACGACTTGTGTACGAATCTTCATCGCGAATTTGTTGTGCGACTTGAGGTATACGTGAGTTCGAGTCTTCGTAACCAATTTGTTGTGGATTCCGGATGAGGAACCGCACAAAATAATAAACAACAAAAACAGGTATGGAGATAGAAAAGTAGGTTATATTGAACCTAATATACAAACTGGAACGCGGGTTAGTCAATTCAGGAATACTATTAGTAGAAATAAATATATACAAGTCTTGAAGTGAAATAGTATGTCCGGGCAATTTATTCTAGCTGAGTGGAGCTCAGAGCTAGTCTGGGCTCTGGGTTGCATCGGTATCTGTCGGAACTCTTCGATAACTGTAACGGATCTCTACAATTACTCTCCACTGTAAACTGCAACTACAACTGTGATTCCAGATCGCTGTTCTCTCTATGGCAAAATTATATGTACACTCAGTCGAGTCCATTATCATATACAAAAAGGGGAGATCCCACAACAACTTCCAACATATTTAATTTTTTTGTTGTTACGGCTTTGCTTGCTTGATTTTGGTGTCTCCAATTCGTAGTTCGCATCGTGGGTTGTTCCTTTTGTTGACAATCATACATTCTGTCTTCTTACAACTGAATTTCGTCCTTTCTTCTCGTTTTTGTTTTACGAACTTCTGTAGGGGTTTCTATAGTTTAATTTCTGTATCTGCTACTAAAAATGTGTCATCTACATGTTTTACGTTGTTAAGATTGTTGCCGTCAATAATGAATTCTAGTAGAATTTCTAATTCTCTCAGGATCGCCTCACTGTAAGTCCAGTGAGAAGATACATCAATGCGCCCCTTTCTATTTTTGTGTATTTACTGAATTAATTTTCTATACGTATGCAAGTGGGTTGCTCCTAGTAGGATTTACATTTGGTGTTTATCCGTCTGCATGCATAACAGGAAACAAATAAAACAATGCTAGAAGACCATTGCAACGTTATTACATTGTTCAGTCAGGCTAAGAGAAGTATGCCTTTCTCGTAAAAATGTCAGACAGTGGCAATTTTCTCTATCTCTCTCAATATATATATATATAAATTAAAATAAATTTTCAAAATTCAAAAATGTTGAATGAACATTTTAACATGAAATCCTTAAGAGAGATTTCACGTATCCTCAGCAACAAACAGTCTATGTCAAAATGAGAAAAATAAGATTAAAAAAGAGAAATAAAAAAAAAAAAATAAAAGAAAGGTAAAGAAATAAAAAAATAAAAAATAAATAACGGTTAAGATTTGACAAATATACGTCACAAAAATTTATTTTTTTGAAAATCAGTCTATTTTTGTTTTTTTCTTTTTGATAGAGTTGTAAGTGAAGAGATGGGAAATTTGGCATGTCTAGCTTATTAAACGAAAAGGGTTAAAGAATGGGAGGTCGTCAAATTGAATTGGGTTAAACAAAACAGAACAGAAATGAAAGGGGCAGAATATAAAAAAACAGAAATAAAAATAACAGAAGATATATATATATATATATATATATATATATATATATATATATATATATATATATATTGTTATTTTTCAGGAATTAGACGATCATAGCTCACCACAGATTCTTGTCTTTTATTGTTCTCAGAAATACTTCGTCCTATATGATATTTCTTCCTCTTTGTGGTACTTGTGCCTTTGTTCTATCACACAAATTTAGAGCAGCTATCCTCTATGTCTCTTGTCTTTGATGTGTCATGTGAGTGCTAGCTTCTCCCAGCCTACTTTTCTCATTATGAGTCCAAAAGAATTTTAACCGTTTCTTTTTATTGTTAGCAACATTTTTATTGTTTCCATTCGTCTTAAAAAATCTTCTTAATTTCTGACGTTTATTCATAGTGTTCTGAATATTCTTCGATAAAACCACATGCCTGTCTATTCATGCATATTTTATTTGTGTTTAACACCATAGAAAATGGTAAACATCAAATCACAGTTCTTCGCTTCTAATGTTATTTTCTATCCATTATTCTGCGATTACACATAAAATAGACGAGTAAGACAACGATGCTTTTTCTCAGCGGATTTATTCAACTCAGCAAGATTAGAGGATTTCTTGAGAACAAGGAAACTTACCGTGATTTGTTACTGGTAGTGATCATAACAACATGACCCTGTGTTAATGGCAGACTCAGAACGGAAGCTGAAAGAATTCACAGACAAGGGAGTAATGGAAAAATAAAAGAAATAACTATTATTAGGAAACAAAATTCATCGTTGTTATCAAAAGAGACAGCCCAAGATGTGACCTACGTATTGGAGACATCAAAATACGGAAACTTAACTATCTTGGTTGTGCAGTAAATGACGACGGAAAATGTGACCCAGATATTCGGGGATGCATGAGAATAGCGAAAGTTTTCCTCCAAAACCTAAGCTAAGTATAGAAACAGGAAAATATCGATATGAGACAATTATATACTCTTATGTAATATCCGATTTCTTATATGAAAATGAATGTTGGACTATTTAAACACTTGAACTTACAGAGACAAAGATGTGGTTCTACCGACAAATGCTAAAAATTACATGAATACGGTATTGCTTTCTTCATGGTATTATTAACATTTTGCGGTAAAACCGCATGTCTATTGCTTCAACATATATTTTTAAGAAAGCTTTTCCCCGTCATATAGGAGAGAAGACATTGCAAAGCGGTCCAACGTTTTTCTTTGTTTCTAGTTTTATCCTTTAGTACCTTACGCAATTGCTGAAAAGTATCTTTTACTAGTCCAATGCAACTTTGAATTTCTATGTCATACTTCCCGTGGTTTCTTATTACACAGCCCAGACAATTGAATTCCTGAACTTTGATTTTGACGTCTCTGATGCGTAACTTTGAATGTCCTTTTTGCTCACTACCATGTATTCCGTATTCTTATAATTAATGTGAAAATATTTTTTTCTTTTTCGTTTCCTCGACTACTCTGTCAAAATATTTCAGTTGTCCTCCTGAATCAGCCATCAACATAGTGTGATTTGCGTAGAGTACGTTATTAAGGTGACGTTATGTACATTCAAAACAGCTTGATTTGCTTGCTATAAAATCGGAGACAGATTTCAATCATTTCTTAAATACTAATTTGCACATAACTATGAACAATTTCAACTTCTGAACAAAATATACTACCTAAATCGTTTTTATTCAATATATATATATATTGTTACGGGGATGCTTTTATATATAAAAATAATAATAATAATAATGTCTAAAAAGTTGTAGTAAGGGATTCTATCGAGTCATACTTGTTAATTCCAAAAAAGTTTTAATTCATGAAGTAGTTGTTAAATAGACAAATTAGGAATAGAACGCTTTGGAAGATTGTAGAAAATTCGAGTAGATTCGAGGGAATACGAAAGGTTCTACAAATATGCAAATTAGGTGTTAGCCTCTATAAAAATAGGTTTTGGGCAGAGAGTAGTCAGTTGTTACCAGGGTTTGCTGACGTTTTCAACTTCGGCTCTGATTCAAGGATTTCAACTCCGGCTTTGATTCAAGCATAAAGAATCTCATAGTAAGTCGTCGACAAACTAAAACCTAAAACAGTTCTTAACAGGATGTGCTGAAATTATCAACTCTGGCTTTGATTCAGGGATTTATATCCAGCCGAAAGAATCTCTAAGGAATGTCGACGACAAACTAAAACTTGAAAGAGTTGTCAAAAGTATTTACTGACATTATCAACTCCGGTTTTGATTCAAGTATTTATATCCAGCCGAAAGAATCTTATAGAAAAGTCCGACCAACTAAAACCTGAAAGAGAACTTCATGGAACTATATGGATAGATACATATTTTTGACTTTTTCATTGACCAGGCCAATAATTATTCTTTATATATTCATTTAAGGATTTCCAAAAAGTATAGCACTTGACTTCTTCGCCAACTTAACTGGGTAAAGATATTTGACACCTTACCTTCCCCTTCTCCTCCGCGTAAAACTCTATGTCTCTTGTTTTGAATGCAACAAAAATTGTATATTTGTAAATATTTTATTTGGTGTATTTTGTGAATTAAATATTTGTCCGTGATTTTTATCTCTGAGTTTTGGTCAATCATTTTTTTTTTCTTTTTGTTACACTTAAAACGTACAAACATATATATATATATATATATATATATATATATATATATATATATATATATATATATCATTAATTCAGTAATGAATTAAAGCATTCTAACTACTGGCGTGTGTATACATGGTGTATACATGGTATATCACACGCTAAAAGTCTGCCTTCTTCTACCGAGCACCCATGGCTCAGAGATAGAATAGCCAACTGACGATTCGGTCGGGTTTCAATCCTGGGTAAAAGCAATTAGAGGCATTACTTCATAAAGACTCATGTCAAGTGTAAGCTGAACTTTCAGAATCATTAAGAGTTGATCACACAACCGTTTTGGATATTTTTGAAAGCATTTGGAGTTTAGAAAGCAAAGACATTGGGTGCAGTAAGAGTTGAAGCCGAGAGGCGTCGAGTGAATAGCTGCTGCAACTGCAGAAAAAAAACTTTTCCTCGTATCGTGACCAGCAATTAAAAGTGGATACACCACGATAACCCTAAGCTAGATGAACGTGGAGTAAGCCTGACTACGCGTCAACATTGCAGCAAAGCCGAATATCCATGGTTCGAAGCTTTTACTCTGTATTTGGTCGGATCAGCTGGGTGTAGTTTATTATGAGCTGGTCAAACCGACCGAAACCATCACGGGAGATCGCTATCGACTACAATTGATGTGTTTGAGCTGAGCATTGAAAAAAAAAAAAAGAAAAGAAAACAGCCATTATACGGACAGAAACGCGACAAAGTCATTTTGCAAGATGACAACACGAGGCAACATGTTGCAAAACGGGTAAAAACCTACTTAGAAACGCTTAAATAGGCAGTCCTACCCAACCCACTGTATTCACCAGACATTACCTCGTTCAACTATCACTTGTTCTGATCGATGGCACGTGGCCTGGCCGAGCAGCACTTTTATTCACATGAATATGCCCCCCACAAAAGGTCGATTCGTGGTTACCCTCAAAAGACATGTCGTTTTTCAGACGTAGAAATATATATATATATATATATATATATATATATATATATATATATATGATTAATACAAATATAAAAAAATTTCAGTTAGCTAAATGATGTCATATATATATATATATATATATATATATATATATTGATGTTATATCGGCAGCTCCACTAAATCGCTGAAAAACAGCATAGTATGAAGAAAAAGGATCTCAAACTTAATAAAAACGAACTTTGTCCATCAAAATGTTTACGTTATTATTAAGAGAAAAGATTATAGTATTTTTACTTATTTAAAAAAATTTAGTTCTCTCTAACATTTTCAAAATGTTAGTAAAAAATCATGTTTTGATTTTTGTCAGCTGGTAACCAAATCGTTACCGGAGTTTACAATGAATAATGTAATGTGTCGGATTTTAATGAAACTTTCAGGACTTATTCACAAATGAATTAAATTATTTTTGAAATTAATATTTTGAGAAAATCTTGGTAAAAAAAAAAAAAAAAAATATATATATATATTTTACATCTGTTAGTCCCCTCCACATAAATTCATGAAATTTTAAGAAATTAAATTATGTGGCGAAGATTTCATTTATTATTTAAACGCAAGACACACTGAGAAATGTAAATCATCTATCATTTTATTTTTTTCAAACGTTTGGATTTTTTTCTGAAAATTTGCTCCCATTAGCAAAATAAAAAATGCAGTAAAACTATGACATTATTAAATTACATAAGATTTTAATTGTTTCTTAAATAATATATATCAAGGATATTATAGACAAATGAAAAATTTTTTTTCGATGAATAATGAATTTTAATTTTGTTTTAATTTTTTCTTTTTTAATTATAATAATTCATAAAATTTCAATTTTTTTAAAAAGTCTACAAAGCCATTTCAAGGTTAGGTTATTAAGTTATTAAATGAAGACTATATTTACTAATCGAAATTGAAAAGTTTAATACAAATTGTTGAGCCATTTTTTAAATAATTTTTTGTGTGTGCATTTATAGATTTTTTTTCTAGTATGGTATTTTCTGCCTTGCATTAAAATATTGATGTGTTTCACGGTTTCTTCCCCTTACAGGAAAATAATTTGGACAATTATGTCTATTCTGGTCAGTCTTACTTAGCTGTTGTCAGTCACTTCACATGTCATCTGGCTGTCATCATTCACTTCACACATCAATCACTGTGAAGACAATTCACTCGCTCAAACTATTCAAGAAGCCTGTGACGTTCATGTGGGTCGTAAGCAACGAAGGTTATGTTATACTGCCTCACTTTTTGTAGGGGGTATTTTCTCCAATATGCGCCTGGGATGTTTATGTAGAAATCAGATTATTAGATGTAGCGCTTCTTTTTTTTTTTCTTTTTTTTTTTTGAAAGCACTCACACGTGAATCAATTGCAACGCTTATCTTTTATAACTTGCAATAAATCTGTTTATCCTTTACAAATTATAAAATCAAAACAATATATTTTCAAACGAGGGTGACAAAATATTTTTCACCAAGACCTATGAACGTTTCAAAATATAATATAATTCCTAACAGGGGCGTACTGAGAGTGTTATAGGCTCTCGAGCAGAAAATACAATGCCACCCGCGCTCTTTACAGTCAAATGCCACATGTAGAGGCTGTGCAGCAGGTGAACTGTGCATATTGGTGTAACTAAGTAAGGGCTATAGTCCAAGATATATATGTGTTTATATGCATAAAAAGATTTGAAAACTTCAAGATCATGAAGATGTTCATGGACACATGCCGATATTAACAACAAAGCATAATAACATGTCGAACAAAATTCAATGTTTTAACTTACTAAAATGATTGGCAACAGACAGGAGTTAGGAAAAAGGTGTCCTTTCTTTGCAAATTCTAACAATCATATGAAAATTTTAGTGGCTTATGGGAGTGGCAAAGATGGGAGCAGGAGGACTGAATGATCCTCTTTAGATTGTTCGCCAAGACTTGACCGGTACTACAGACTACAGAGGTGCCAGGTTTATAGTCATTCGAATATTCTTGGAAGGTTAAAAGGATTTGTTGCGTCTTCCCTTTGATCAGGCAAGGGGTGCGGCGAAATCGAAAGGGGGTCAGTTACGGCTATGCATGAGACACACACACACTATGATGTGCAGCTGTGATTAGAGTGTATAACAAGGACATCTTTGAAATTTTTATTGGCAGCTAGGCGGGCCCCCTTCCAGTGCCGGGCCCTTGGGCATGGTCCGATTGACTGATGGCTCATTCTGCCTCTGATTCCTAAACACTTAGGACAAATACTCATGATGGACACACACACTGACAAACAGAACAATAGATTGTAGGTCAAAATCAATGATGGGAATATTCCTTTGAATTTAAAAATGTTCAATGAGCATTTGAAAAGATAAGAGGACAAATAAAATTGACTTTGTGAAGTTTAAACTGACTTTAAATGAAGTTTTAACATCAAATAGAAACGAGGTGGGTCGGTTTTCATTTTATTTTGTGGAAAGTGGGAATTAAATAAAGGAATGTAGAAAAAATTTTGAGGTTTTATTTAAAATTTCAAAATTAAAGAGAGATCTGCAAAACATACGAAAGAGGGGCGTTATTTACCACATCAATTTTATTTGGAAAGGAAGCGCTTTTTTTTCTTTTTTTTTTTAATTAAAAACATATTTTGCTTACTATGAGAGCTTATTCGAAGCTGATGCTTATATAAAAAATACAGTTTTTGATGGAGGACGCTTATTCGAAGAATACAGCACAAACATTTGTAATAGCTTTTAAATTTTCAAAATATGCTATTTAAAATGTCAATATTGTTTACTTCCCCGTTATATATTGCTTACCCTTATTGAGGGATGTGCGTTGTGGTGCAGTGGATATCGACTCGGAACGACAAATCGGGGAGCCAAGTTCGAATTCCAGTTGAATTCATGGTATTCACTTACGCACAAATACCCTTTGGAAAGATATTAATCCGTCTCTTCCCTCCAATTATGGGTTAAATAACAGAACAGATTGGGTTCTATAGCTTTGGCTGGCAACCAGTCTACCGCAGAAAGCAATGGCAACCTACTGCAGGATAATCTTCTGCCCAGTCAGTCATGTCACTTTCGAGACATGATCGCCCAAAGCGTGTGTCGCCTATGGCACTTAACTGACTGACTCTTATTGGCGGATTTCGTTAGAGCGGGAAGGGTAGTCCGTACCGGTCAGCAAATTTTGATGGGTACGGCATTAAATGAATTAGTATAATGATGAAGCATGCAAAATGAATTGTACTATTTTTATCTAACTTCACTTGTATTAAGTAATACACTATAAAGAAAATATGTTTAAAAAACGCCTGTACATCTTTCCACTATCTAGCGCGAGACCTTTCTTATCAATAAATGGTTTGAACGGGACTTTTTTGATAAATCTTGTTTTTCAGCCTTATTATTGAAATGCCGTGTCTGGTTCAAGGTAATAAAAAAGTAATTTGTGTGTGAAAAAGAGGTACAAGAAAAGAGCTTTTTCTCTGGATTATTTTCATTCAATCAGAGGAACTGAATTGAACACCAACGATAATTTTGGAAAGTAGCTTACATGAGCCTATCGGCACAAATATAAGGAAGGCATCCATCCGGCATGATAACTATTCATCCACGACACAACTTTGATTCGATGGTCAGGACAGATGGGGTCAGTAGATCATTTAACATCGAGGAGAAGAGGACGCTAGACTCCGAGATACTACGTGACTAGCAAACAAAGCCGGAGCACATACGAAAACTAAAAACAGACAATTTTAGACATGCAAAACTAAACTGTGAAGACAATTCGCTCGATTAAACTATTCAAGAAGACTGAAGTTCATGTGGGTCGTAAGCAACGAAGATTATGTTATATCGCCTCACTTCCTGTAGGAGTTCAGGATCAAGGCTACCACCTACGCGGATATGCTAGAAACGGCTATCAAACCCTGTATCAAGGTGGTGGCGTTCTGATTTTCTCCAATGTGGTTCATGTAACCCAGAAGTGGTTGACCGAATATTTGCCTATTATGTCAGCCCCAATATGTGACCTGATACCTTTTCAGATTTCCATTACGCTTGAGTATCAGAGAGAGAGAGAGAGAGAGAGAGAGAGAGTACCATTGGCATCATCCAAGGGCTCTTTGAAGCTCACCATCGTGAATGTGATATCCTACATGAATGAGAACCGCCTAATCTGAACATGTGGGCGCTTCTGAGGCTGCAGCAAGGTCGTAATTGAATCTGATGACGCTTTTATTCACTAATGTCTGTCAGTTTTCTAAATTGAATATATATATATATATATATATATATATATATATATATACGCTGTTTTTTGTTGTTTTTTTTAATTGATTCGTTTTTTTTTATTATAATTTGTTTCTCAAAACTTGGCACACCCTTTATACGTATACGTGTGTGAAACGTGGATACAAGGCTGTGTCAAACCGTTTGAATAATGGATGTTAACAACATTTGAAGTTGTCCTCGTGTTGTTGTGTATTTATTGCCAAGAAAAAAAATAGCGAATGAACCCATCCCCTACCTATTTCTTGGACACAAATACACATATATGTTGGCATAAATTAAACACAGTTACGTTGTATCCGTTATATATAGTAAGGTATTTAAATAATGTGTAAAACCCCACACATACATTTGTATACATTGTTGTGTGGGATGTATACACATTTTTAGACTAGAATTACCCATGCAAATTTCACGGTCTTCCTATTTTCATTTTCTGATCATTCTTAATTCTTAAGTTAATGATTGAATAAGCTCATGGCGAGTCCCACGACAATTAAATACCCGTAAAAACTTCCCTATCGCATTGTTAAATATTTGAGCTTAATACCTTTAACAAACTATTGAAATAATAATCATAAATATGAATGTTGGTCGTTGCGTTGTTTGAAGAAGAGGTACAAGTAAAAAGATTTAAAATTGCCAACTTTTTCATTTCACTGAAACAGACGTTACACATGAGAATATTAACGCTTCTTCTTTCTTTCTTTTTCTCACTGAAACCAAGTAGCGTCACTAATATGTCGTTTCCGTTTTTCCACACGATCAAAACGGAATAATCCCTTATTATGGGGTATTGGCATGACGTAATGTACGTGCTAACTAAGGAACTAAGGGAGGATCAAGCAGAATAATAAGATAACAGATAAAGTATTATTATTTAATGTTAAGTACGTACATATGCATGTAGAGACCTGCTTGATGTTTGAAACAATTGTGTATTTACTACTGGCTACTTAACCGTTGATGTTCTAGCCCAGGTTTAAAAAAGCACGATTTCGAAGGGTTGTGTTCAAGGCAGACACGTATTTCTCATTTGGAATACTAACACCATACTGTCTTCGTATACACATTCCATCTTATTCAGTCTTGTACCAAACCAAATTAACCATATTTAATATGTAAAAATATCTTGTCTTGTCTTTTGGAGACATGCAAATTCTCATTGTCGCTAATGGTTTGTGGGCAAAGCTAGTTACAAAAATATAATATCGAATACTGATTGTTAAGATAAGCAAAACATCCCTACATAGAATATCAATGGGACAATATAATCTTCTTGAACTATATTCTACTCTGATTGGCCATAGGACAAACTAAGTAGAAGGCATATACTTTATTCCTTTATTAGTCACTTATGGCCACTTCACATTGAAACACCTGTTCCGGTATGATCACCGAAGTTAACCAACGTTGAGTCTGGTAGTGGCCGCCTGGAAATACCAAGTGCTGAAAACTTGGATGTGCGGGTGGTGTAATATATAATGGCTCGGAATTGTTAACCTGAGAGCCTAGTTCTAATTTCAGTGGAGTTCGTTTATTCACTAATGCGCAAATCCCCTTAGTAAAGGTAGGAATTACCTCTTCTTCCCCCTAGCTATGGGTTAATTAGTAAGACTTGTATCAGTAAATTATTATTATCTCTAAAAAAAAACAATTATTACAATCTAAAAATATTTCCTGGCTTTAAATAACCTTCACTGGGTTGATAAACCGTAGAAAAGGAATAAATCTATTAGCATCTATCAATGCTTCCTGTTAGCATAAAACGAAATATGCCATTACTAAGAAGAGGAGATCGAATTCTGTGACTGATGAATATAATAAGATCACATTGTGTTTGTATTATAAAATGGATTTTCATACTATTCTCAGTCAGTTAAGTGCCATAAGTGCAACACGCTTGGGCGATCATGTCTCGAAAGACTGGACAGAAGATTATCCCGCAGTAGGTTGCCATTGCTTTCTGCGGTAGATTGGTTGCCAGCCAAAGCTATAGAGCCCAATCTGTCCTGTTATTTAACTCATAACTGGAAGGAAGAGACGGATTAATACCTTTCCCAAGGGTATTTGCATGTAAGTGAATGCAATGAATTCAACTGGAATTTGAATTCTACTTCATGATAAATTCTTTATGCCTGAAAACTGATTATTATATACACACTCTTGCGCGCAGATAACGAAATTTCGTGTTAAAATGAATTATGCATACCAAAAATTTCAGCTGTTTATTTTTTTCCGATATGTTATCAAGTGCTTCTTTGTAGTTTTTATTCTCCTTAGGATTTTCTCATTTACGGCTTACAGGAAAATTTCGCTAGAAACAAAGAAGAGAGTACTGGATTGCTATGTGATGTCAGTTCTTCCCTGTGGCAGTGAACGCTGGACAATATCATCAAAGATGAAGGAAATCCTTGAATCAACTGAAATGTGGGTCTTACTGAAGGATGCTGCGGATATCATGGACCTAGCATGTGAGCAATGATGAGGTTTCGGAAAGGATGGAAACGAAAAGGAAATTAATACTGAGCACGAGGAAGAGACAGCTAAAGTTCCTGGGACATGTGATGAGGAAGAAAAGCTTGGAGAACCTGATACTAACAGGCCAGATAGAGGGGAAAAGAGACAGGGAAAGCAGCGGATAACATATTTGAAGGGCCTGATCAGGTGGATGACGGAACGAGGGTTGCGTGGTGTAACAGGAGAAAGCGTGCTAAGAGCCACCTGGTATAGGGAGATGTGGAAAGCCACGATCGCCTACGTCCTGAAGGGACAGGGCACATAGAAGAAGAAGAATATTCTCAACATTTTTCAGTAAACCTTTCCTTCTTTTTTTTTTTTCATTTGTGATGAAATCTCTACCGCTTGGAAACTTCCTCACAGACAAATAAAATGCAACAGAATTGTTGTTCTACAGAAGGATATTGAGAATACCATGAAGTGACCATGTGAGCAACGACGAATTTTTGAGAAAATGGAAACAAAAAGGACACTTATACGTAGAAAGTGACAGTTGTAAATTTTAGTGCACGTATGAGGAAAGAGGTCTTGGAAAATTTGACACTCATAGTGTATATTGAAGTAAAGGACAGAGGAAAACAGCGTACACCCTACCTAACAAGCTTGTGTACATGGTTGATAGAATAGGGATTAAGAGAGACAGCAAAAGTTAAAAAAATTACTAAGAGCTACAAATAACAGGAAATTGTGATTACCAATAGCCAGAAGGGATATTGAAGTGTATGTAGCTGGTTAGGTTTCTTTGGGTTAGCCTTGTGTCAGACTTAACCGAACTCCTTACAGCTTACAAGTTTTTATGCAGAGTGTAGGGAGCTGGTTAATGTTTCTTTGATTCGGCCCTGTGCCAGACTTAACCAAACTCCCTACAGCTTACAAGTTTTATGCAGAATAATATTCATCAGAACGTTTTCATCAGAAGGTTGGTTGTCAGTTGGAATGTGTGGGTTAGTGTAGAAGAGTGGAATAATAAAATATACATTTTGAATGTTTAAATAGAAATTTATTAAAAGGAGGAATAATATAAGTTGTAGAAGTTAATGTTCATTGAGAAAGTTAAGGTATCAAGAGTTCGTACAAAATGTTCTAGTAGTAATTGTTGAAATAGATTAAGGAGAAAGAGAAAGAGAACAAGGTGCGACCTGACCTTATCTCCTGGTCGATTTGAAGTTGACTACATTTTAGATGTGTCAGCAAACCGCCTCCCCTGACCGACCGCTGTTACCGGTTAGAGACCATCCTTAAATATTGAATCCAGTCACGTGGGGTGGCTCCAGAATGATTTTTTTCTTTAACTGTGGAAAACCGTTTCTCTGACGTATTTTGAGTTTTGTGATTTGATGACCAATCAGGAACCAGAGTTCCGTTACAATATAACACTTAGAAGGAGATACACCCTTTTTAACGTTATCTTGAATATTTTTGGGTGCCGATATAGTACCTGGCCTACCTTTTGAATGTGATCTACGAAATTCTGTCACTGTGGCATACCTTAAAAAGCGTATTAAGGAAGTATTATAACTGTCAGATAAGGGTTAAGGTTAAGTTTAGGGCAGAGTAAGGGTTAGGGAAAAAAATTAATTTCAATAAATAGCCGAATACTCATATTATAAATATACTCTTACTGAGGTAAGACACATTCAAACTGGGTAGGCCACATACTATACCGGCATCCATGGTTTTGTAAATTTTAATCTCCTAGCAAATGTTAGCTTGCATTTTCACTGCTTTTATCTTTATTATTAAAAACCGTTTTATTTCTTTTCTTTTTTCTTTTTACTGCTTCTGCACTCCAACTGTTCTTTCTTTTAAGTTTGTTTTGCTTCCTTTATTTTTTCATATATATTTCTGTATTTATCTTTTATTTTCCTTTTTGCCTCTTTATTATTATTTTTTTTTCTAACAATATTCTCACCCAAATATCGTCCATTTATCGCCACCGCACTAATGCTTTCCGTTCTCCATTGTGACACACGCAGCTTTACTATAGATGACTTCGCCGTCTTTCCCAGCTGAAGGCTGCTTGTTGTAAGATATCCTTAGTAATATTAAGTCGACTCCATTATCTCGACCGTCTTTCCTCTTGTTCGACAAATCAAAGTTAGCAAAATCTTATTAAATAGCATGACTATAAAATCCCCTATTTTACCGCAAGGAAACAAAAAAGAAAAGTCGGGTGGTAAAAACATAACGAAAAGATTTATTTTTCTAAACTTCAATGGCTTAAATTTCAAACATCTGAATGACATTTTCAGAAAAGAAAAAGTGAACACTGTCAAAAACGGAATCATTTTTAGATTAAAAAGAAAGAAAGAAAGAAAGAAAGAAAGAAAATGTTATTTACACCAAGTTAGCTGATATTGAAAAAAGGCATTTCAAATTCATATCTTGACACTTAATTTATTTGTTTATTTATTTAATTGTTTATTGAAATTCTATTTTAAATGTATCGAGAAAACTTTGGTCTGGTAGACTTTTGGTTAAGATTTTGTAATAGAAAGTGTGCAAGTTCAACATAAGCGACTAAGTTCGTAGATATAAACATTTAAATAAATTATCTAAATCAAACAAGTCTAAATAAATTAGATAATTAAACAACCATTGTCTATAAACTTGATAACATTCATTAATATATCCAATATTTGATTTGAGTTTTGTTTAATGGCATATCAACCTCTGTGGGTTATTCAGTGCCAAAATGGTGGGGTTTTAAGATATATTTTTAATGTTCGGTTATAGTGAGAAGGTTGAGAATATTTTTTCCCCATTGAAAATGTGTTATAATTTTTTCTTCAAAATGTATTATTGGTAATATTTTTCTTTCAAAAATGTATATTTTTCTATAAAAGTGTATTTCTATCTACGTATTTCTATAAAAGTCTATTTTTATACTTTCATAGTGTTTTGACCCCAGTTTGGGGGTTAACTATTTGCCCATAGCTGGAACCCTAACAGGTGCTACCATTCCGGGTCAGGGTGGACCTGGGAACAACAGCAATTAAGAGGTTGTTCCATGCTCCTCACAACCTCCCAGTCAGAGGCCTTGCTGCTGGATGCAGTTTACCGTCATGCCCAGGACCTATCAACATTAATCAGATGATCAAAACTCCTCTTGAGAATAAAAACGTATAGAAATCTAAATAAAATTAAATAAAATACGTGTTCATTTTTTTTTTATAATCATTTCACCCTCAAGCAAAGCAGAACTGTCACTGGTGCTCAGGGGTTTACAGTGAGAGAGAAGACAGGGTACAGAGGATGCTGAAGAAAGGATAAGAGATGGATGAGATTTAAGGAGGTGGATTTTCAAATCCTATAACTATAAACAAATCACATGTAAATAATATACATTTAATAACAAATTAAATTAAATTTTCATTTATCATGCCTTTACTCTGAGTGTTGCAGAGACTTGGTTCTAAAATTCAATTTATTTTCAGAAGTCATATTTTCTTTGATCTTTTTTTTTTTATCGTTTCACCCCAAGCAAGGTGGTAACGCCACTGATGCCCAGGGGGCTACATAAGAGAAAAAGATTAAATAGAAGAGTAAAGAGAAAAAATGAACCACTTACAGTGGGTGTCAGAGAAGGGAGCAAGAGAAGGATGGGAATACAGGTGTGATCACAGTTGCAAAGGTAGAGAGAAAGGAAAAGATATACAGGGTGATGTAGAAAGAGCTGGAGTCAAGTGGTTAAGAGACGGGTATTGACATTGCATTTAAATTCCTGGAGGTTGTAGCCGTCAAGAAAAGAAAGAACATAGAAGAGAGTTCCACAGGCGGGAAGTGCGGGAAAAGAAGCTGATGGAGTAGAACTGTTGGCTGCATTTGGTTGATCTAACTGTGAATGTGTGGGGCTCAGTTGTCAGTCTGGTTGAACGAGTAAAATCATGTGGCAGGGGCACCAGTGACTTAAGTTCGTCGGAGCAGAAGCCATGAAAATATTTATAGAACAGACAGAGGGAAGCCACATCCCGTCGGTGAGAAAGTGGATGGAGTCGAGCCGCCAAGTCGGTACCTATCAGATCACTAATTCTCCTTTAGAGTCTGTCGAGAACACTGAGATGAACAGCGAGATGAACTAAATTAATTGTCCTCAAAAGATGTGAAATTTCGACATAAATCTATTTAAACTTTCTTCCTTAAAGACATTATTGTCTAAGATAAATTTATTTAAAATTATTCACTGATAAGTATTAGTTAATATTTTATATGATAGTAGTTAGATATTAGATATATTGTTATTGCTGTTGTTTTTGCTTTTTTAAATCTAAATATATATAATTTTTTTCATATATAAATATTGAAATAAACCCATAAATAACTGAAAAATTTAAATTTAAATGAAAAAAAAAATCAATTTTCGCTACCTGCTCTCACAAACTTTTTTTTTTAATCACTGGTTTAGGGGATAAAAATACGTTTAAAGCGCATTGCAAAACAAATAACTATTTTCTTGTTTGTGTTTAGGAATTTCCATTGACATTTCAGAAATCATTGCTCCAAAAAATACAGCATTGATGTCTTTCGAGACGGTGACATAGGGAATATAAGAGGAACAAACAATTGGCATCACAAGAACAATATAATGTAATAATCAACTGATATCTCATGTCAGCCAAAACAATGGGCACCTGATGATGACGAGAGGGTACTGAACCGAAACGTTATGCATTATAGCATTCCTGTTTATTGAATATATCATGTATCACACGGACTGGTTTTTTGCTTCTTTTTTTTTACGTTTTGGAGTTGTCATGAAGAACAAACCGTAGAAGAAAACCTATCTTGTTTTGAAGGGAATAGTAGTATTAGTGCTATTGTAAATAAAACAATAGTATTAATACTATTGTACGCAGAACTGTAGGAGTTGTGCTATTGTACATCGAACAGTAGTATTAAGGCAATTGTACATCGAACATTAGTAGTATTAAGGCAATTGTACATCGAACATTAGTAGTATTAAGGCAATTGTACATCGAATATTAGTGTCATTGTCCACAAAACTATAGTATTAGTGTCATTGTCCACAGAGCAATAGTATTAGTGCTATTGTACATAGAACAATACTATTGACGTTATTGTACATAGAACGATAACATTAGTGCTATTGTACATAAAACAATAATATTAGTGTTGTTGTACAAACAATGAAGAGATCATGAACCGCTTTTACAATTTGTTAAAGAATTAAGAAATATATGGGATCGAGAAACCAGATTGACAGCACAAACTGACCACTGCAGACTGTCCTTTGCCACTTTCGAGGATCATCAAAAGGTGAATTATGCTCTTATGACCCCTGAAATAAATATTTTTCTTCATATCATTGCAAGAGTGTATCACGTTCCCAATGTTCCCATGCAAGAAATAAATCATCGTTTTGACTGATTCTCATAAGTACAAGTGCATTAGTCAAACAGAATATTAGTTAAACAAGACAAAATGGAAACTGTTATCCTCTGACGAAAATTTCAGTTTAGTTGGTATTCAATGGTTCCAGTACGACCTTCGAAAGGAGGAGCGGAATATATTTTTCCCAAAGGTCAATTTGGTGGAGAATCTGATATGGTACGGGAAGTTTTTCATTCAAAAATAAAGTTGTATTGGTGGTGATGAACTTTAAAATATTCAGCTTAGTTAGAAGTGTCAAAGAAAAGACTTGTCTCATTTTACAACCGTCAATATAGAAGAAATTTAGTATTCCGGCAGAGTAACACAATGCTTCATCAAGTAATGTTTTGAATGCGAAAGCATCATGATTATTAACTGTTCTACAAATTCTCCTGGTTACAATCCAATTTAAAAGTTGTCGGCGATCTTTCAAAATATGGGTCTATGAACAGGAAAAGCAGTTTGAAAAGAGGGACAGTTTAATCCTTTGCATGAAGCATTGCCGAGATAAAATTCTACTTACAACCTTAGAAAATCTTATGTTCCCAATTCAAAACAAGTGTGATATGTTAACTCTGTAGACTCTCCGATAGATTTTAGGGCCACAGCCTCACGACACGATGTTGTTGCTGTGGTTTCTGTAGTAATTATATTTTTACGGGATGGAGTTGTTAACTGCACGCTCAGCTGGTTTTGAATTGTTCTTGAGTTGTTATTCTCCTAGACTGAACACCAGTCCAAGCTAACTGTTCAAAAGAAGAGATGGTTCTGTATCCTTTCAATGATATTTAATGCGAAAGCCAACACAACGTCATCTACTAAAGTTTGAAATCCAATTTTACGCTACGCAAACATCAATTCGAGACCGGTGTGTTCAGGTTGACAATCTGTTATGATGAAACACACCTATTCCTCAGATAATGGACTCTCCCTCCTATATTAATAAGAGTTAACAGGGAGAAGTTAACGGAAGAAGTACTTGGGAAGTTCATGGGAGTTCTTTACACTTCTATTGGAGTTCAGTAGAATTACTAGGCAGTTGATATTAGTCGGCAGTTAGCCGAATATTGAGGAGTCAGCTTTCGGTGGAAGATTACCAAGTTCCTTAACATTTTGGGTACTTTAAGTCGATTAGCAACCGACATAACATGATTATAACCTTCAGTGCGAAAACTACTCCACAACATAATTAATACGAAGACCTTGTAATTATGAAATATTGTCTCTTTAATATTTAAGTAAAAAGGGAATCAGGTTATGTACTAATTTCCATCCACTGAACATGTGATGTTTTTCGAAATTTACACATACAATGAGACAAATTATCTAAAAATGCAAAGACTCTCCCATTCTTTCATATATATATATATGTGTGTGTGTGTGTGTGTGTGTGTGTGTGTGTGTGTGTGTGTGTGTGTATTTAGGCAACATTTTTTCATTGATGCATGTTTCATTAAATAATATAGACAAGTTTTATCCATTTATTTTGTGTAAACTCTTGTCATATCGTCTGATAAGCTTAATAGCATTATCATTGAAAGAAGAAAAAATCCCAATATTGATACATGTTCTTTTATTTAATCCTTTCTGAGATTTCGGCTTACATCAGCCATTATCAAAGATGATAATTATATTGAGTGTATTAAACAGTTCACAGGAAGAACAATAATAGTAGTCGTCTATTTTGTTTGCATGCAAGATTTTCAAAGCGACGGCGAAAACGAGCGTGCGTACTGGAAGCGAAAATCCCACTACAGCTTGCGACGTCACACATGATCACGCAAGAGTGGGGACGAGAAGTATTAAGTATGGAAGACCATTGGGATAACCAATCGCTTCTGTTATCTATTATAGGTATTTAAGTATGTTTGTGGAGATTTCGTAGTTAGTTTTCTATCTTCTTTCAACGATAATGCTATTAAGGTTATCAGGCGATATGAAAAGAATTTACATAAAATGAATCGACAAAACTTGTGTATATTATTTAATGAAACATACATCAATATATATATATATATATATATATATATATATATATATATATATATATGCCGAATAAGCTTACGCCATTTGAACAATATTTGAAGCTATGCGGTAGTGCTGTATTTATGTTTGTGTGTGTATCTATGTGTTTAATATATACGAAGTTAAGTAAATATATAATATATAAAAATAAGTATATGAAAAAATAGCAGTAATTATAGCAAGATCAAAGACAACGCAAAATGACGTTCCATGGCTGCAGTAGTTATGCATTTCACACCGCTGTTCATTATTCAATCCTAGGTAAGGAGCTAGGATTCCATATGCTGATTTTCAAGAAATGTATATAAGTAAACCCTCCCTAATTGAAAAAATTGTTTTAACATAAACAACCTATTCAAACAATGGTATTGTGTCATTAAAGCCTAAACGCCCTCTAATAAAAGACGTTATTGTACAACTTCAAAGGATATTTTAATAATTTATTATTAAATGTCTATGACAAATATAGGAGGTGGGCTGAAAAGTTCTCGGATCCACCCACTTCCCAAGATTTGACCAAATGACAAAAATTATATGTTAGTATATATAGCAGTCCATAACAACTAAAGTGCAAATCTGCTAATTAGTAAATATACAGCGATTAACAACAAAAGTGGACATAAGTTATGTAGCAACGATACATAGTTTCTCGATAAGTTAACTAAAGTTTAGATAAATTGATTCTCAGCAAACTTCTACATGCGTTAATTATCAAACATAATGTGAATGCGATAATTAACAACGAAACAACACATAGGCTAATGAGCAACCAGAAAGTTGATGTTAATTAACAATGAAAGTGTAGCTCTTCTAACAATGAAACTGTTCGTTTTTAATTAGCAACTCAAGCGTATTAATTCGCAAAAATAGCAACTAGTGTACATACGCAAATTAAGAAATCCTGTTTAGATAAGTTATCAGTAAAATTATACATTAATTAACAATGAAAGTTCAATTTTTTTAATTAACAACGAAAGTGTAGATATGTTAATTAGCAATCAAAATGTGGATTTGCTTATTGATAATGAAAGTGAAGATTCATTAATTTTCAAAGAAAATATAGGTATATTAATTAACAACCAAAGTGTAGATATATTAAGAAGCAATGGAATTGTAAATACTATAATTTGCAACAAAAGTATTGATACGCTAATTAACAGCGGAAGTGTCGATATGTAAAGTGACAGTAAAACTGTAGATACGTTAATTAGCAACTTAAGTGATGACACTTTAATAAAAATGAAAGTGTATACAGTTTAATTAACAATCATAATAGAATTACATTAATTAACAATAAATATATAAATGCGATGATTAACGAAATACTTGATATATTTATTACTAGTCAAAGTTAATTAGTAAAAAACTGAAAACATGCTAATTAATAACAAATGTATATATATACGATAGTTAGCAACATGTGTAGATACGTTAACAACGAAAGTGTAATTACAATAATTAGCAAAACATTTGTACCTACTTCAATTGACAACGAAAGTGTACATACGTGAAATAGCAACCAAATTGTAGATACGTTAACAATGCTTAGATATGTTAATTAACAACAAAAGTGTACTTACGATGCCAACCAAATTCTAGATACGCTAATTAACAACGAAAATGAAAATAAGTTAATTAGTAACAAAATTGTAAATACAAGAATTAACAACAAAAGTGTTACTACACTAATTAACAATAAAAGTGTACTTATTTTAATGAACAAGTAAATGCAGTTATGTTAACAGTTTAATTATTGATACGTTAATTAATAACCAAATATTTGATATCCTAACAACTAAAATTTAGACAATTAGTCGTAAACTCACATTATTGTTGTTAACGTATGTGGATACGTTAATGGGTGTACAAAATTTTAGGTACGTTAATTTGCAGTCATGACTAAAAAATGAAAATTACTAAAGAAAGGTGAGGCATGAACAATCTCATATCCTATATTTACTCATGAGACATTCCGTTGTTACGGTAACTTGAGATATGTTCCCTTGTTGACATCGAGTAATGATTCATGTCATCATAACAACATAATATTTCATTTCTAAAAGAGATCAGGTTTCATGATCGATAGATGTCAAATATCACAGTTTATAGATTGTGATAATACTACCAGACTAATACGAACTCTTAATGTTGAAATATTAACAGAATAAACTAAGTACCTCCACTCATTTTCGATACGAAAATTTAAATTGAATTTTTAAAAATAAAAAAAAGTTTTCCTGAAGCTTTAATTTTAAATTTTAATCGAAAGCCAAAAGATTAAATTTTGTAATTCCAGTAAGCAAAATACTCTGGTGTATTTGAAACCGAAATTACATTGATTGGAATCTAAATTTTTTCAGATTTAAAAATAATTCATTTTTTTTGGCTATTTTTAATTGATCGACACATTTTGTAAACAGAAGCCAATTTTCGTTTCTAAAAAATCTTGCAAAAATAAAATATAACTCACTGTCACGTTATTTTATTCAAATTAACAAATTTAAACTCACCTTAATCTGATTTGAAACAAGTATTACTTGCTTACTGCCTGAAATGTACTATAAAAGAGTATCTTAATTACGGTAGCCTTGTCATCAGGGTTATTATCGTGTCATCAGAGGCGATAATTGACATGACGGGTGGAAGCCGTCAAAAAATGCTAAGCATGTAAAACGAATTTGATATAATTTTATGTAGCTTAATCGTACGCTTCGTTTTTTAGTTTTTAACTATATAGCAAAATTAAAAATTTAACACAATATTTTCAGAAATTATCTAATATTTTATAAAATTTTAGTTAGTTTAGTTTTATAGTCTTATATTTGAAGATGTTTTATGAAAAATAAAAATAATATAAACTTTCTTTTAAAATAATTTTAAAATTTAATAACAGAGAATGAAATTCTGTAACATGACAGAGGTAACTCAATAATTTATGAAACGTTATGGCATTTATTAATTTTTAATTTCAATATCTATTTTTCATATTCTTTCTAGGTACCTCCACAAATTATAAATTTCACAATTACGTTTTTTAACAAAATTAGGAAACTAGGAATTGAAATATAAAACTTGCTTTAAATTTTGAAGGGATGATTTTCAAAGTCCGTTGAATGTTGAAACGTAGGGCACAGGAAACACAGACGCGAGATGAAAGAGTTGTATCCTGGTGAAAATGTTTATATAATTCACCCCCCCCCCCACCGCACGTTAAGGAGCGCAACCTTTGAAACATGTGACCTTTTAATGATATATATCACGTACGATCACCTGTAAAATGAAACTTCAGGGCATCTGTATGAACACAGATAAAATGTTATAGCTATTTTAAAGTCAATTGGCTCGATTATTTGTATTAAGTTTTACAATTTTCGATTAGTAAATACAGTCTTCACCTATCAACTTAACAACCTAGCGTGAACGATAAAGGAGGAAATTTTTAAAGATTTTCGAAACTTTATAAAATTATAATAATAAACAATAATAAAAATAAAAAATTCTTGTAAAAATTCATTATTCATTGAATTTTTTTTTCTCTTCAAACTATGATATCGTTAATATATTTGTTTATAAAACCAATTGCAAGTTTATCTAAATGAAAAATGGCATAGTTTTATTGCATTTTTGTTTTCACAATTCGGAGCATATTTTCTGAAAAAGGGCCAGTTTAGGAAAAAAAACAAAAAAACATTTGAATAGCATTCCCTAATGAGTTCCGAATTTGATTAATATTAGGTATATAGGCGAACTCTCGCAAATTTCTAGACATTCCAGGAAATTAATTGGTAGGAGATGGAACACATGTAAAAAAATATTTTTACCAAGATTTTCTAAAAATAATAATTTCAACAATGATTTCAGTCATTTGTGAATAAGTCCTGAAATGTTAATCAAAATCCAACCCTTGTTTGATTTTTGCAAGAATTTTCAAATTAATGCGTTTTTCACCGGTACAAAAAGTGACTTCTGTAATATTACATTTGCCGCTGTAAAAATTGCATCAATCACGGACGAAAGAAAAACAAGATTTTTTACCAAAATTTCAAACGTGTTAGAAAGAATTTTTTTAATTTTTTTAAAAATTAAAAAATACTTTGATCTATCGTCTTAATAATAGCACGAACATTTTGCCAATAAAACTTTTTTTTATTTAATTTGGGTACTTTTTTCTTCATACTATGCTGCTTTTTCAGCGAATTCGTGGAGGTACCTACATTTTTTGTCGTTTAAATTGATAAAACACAAGCAAATGCTGTTGAAAATTACTTTTATTCTTCACTTAATTGTTTTCCTCAGTTCAGCAAAAGAATGTGTGGTTAAAATTGATATTTGAAATTTTTACTTTCACATGAACCCAAACACGTTGTCGAGACAATAAACATTTTTATCGTTAAATTGCTCAACATCTTTGTTTTTAAGCTAGTTATTCGCTATTCGGATGTGCGTTGTGGTGCAGTGGATATCGGCTCGAAATGAGAAATCGGGGAACCGAGTTCGAATTCCAGTTGAATTCTTTGCATTCATTTACGCGCAAATACCCTTTGAGAAAGGTATTAATCTGTCATTTCCCTCCAGTTATGAGTTAAATAACAGGACAGATTGGGTTCTATAGCCTTGGCTGGCAACCAGTCTACCGCAAAAATCAATGGCAACCTACTGCGGGATAATCTTCTGCCCAGTCAGTTATGTCTCTTTCGAGACATGATCGCCCAAGTGTGTATCACGTATGGCACTGACTGAACATCTTTGACTTGAGACAGTGACTTCGTCTTCAGTTAACATCTTGGTCGAAATAGAATACGGACATCTTAAGTTTAAGCTGATCAATTAAACGAGACTTTGCTTTGAAACTGAATAAGAAGTTGGACAAAGAATAAAAATATGATACCACTAAAGTAAGTATCATGAGACAATAGAACATAACATGGTGTCTAGAATCAGAGAAAGTGGAAAAGAATAACCATAAATTTGTGCTCTGTTTAAATGGCAGTTTCCGTGATCAAAAGAATTAAGGTGATCTCCATGAAAGATAGGCTTCCAAAGTGTGTTTCGCAATTTCAAGTCTCGTTGAAAGCTACTTTCTTTTCTTTTTTTTTTTTTTATTCCTGACTTTTCAGTTTGCGTTAGCGGTAGAAGAGTGTTTCAACACAGCGGTATAATAAAATGGGATAAAACTACTTCTGATAATTTAAAATAAGAATAGGGAAAATATTGCATCTATAAATTAAGAAAAGAAAACGTACAACTTTATAGAATCGGGTTACATGCACAACTCTAACACAAAAGGGATTTGATCAGCGGATTGATGTTTCATATTGTTACTATGTAGGCTCATTATCACAAAGCTACTTAAGAAAAGGAAAATATAATGTTCCCACCAAAACAGACAGCTCTGCTTTCTGCGGTTAATCAAATAATTGAAAGGACAAGGGAGAAGAGCCTACGCCTGCAGATTTGTTAGCCAATTATTCATTTGTTCTACGATACTTGACTGGTTGTTGAGGGCGGTTGCCTTCCAAAAATGATTATTAGACACACATTCACACTGAGTTCGAATGTGCGTTGTGGTACAGTGGGTATCAGCTCGGAACGAGAAACCAGGGAGCCGAGTTCGAATTCCAGTTGAATCTAGTGTATTCACTTACGTGCAAATACCCTTTGAGAAAGGTATTAATCCGTCTCTTCCTTCCAGTTATGGGTCAAATAGCAGGACAGACTGGATTTTATTGCCTTGGTCTGCAACCAGTCTACCTCAGAAAGCAATGGCAACCTACTGCGGGATGATCTTCTGCCCAGTCTCTTTCGAGACATGATCGCCCAAGCGTATATCACGTATGGCACTTAACTGTCTAACCTATTTATTTATATATCATTTATGTTGAATGTTGCTAAAATACTTTATGATGAAAGTCAGATCTGTAGGTCTGTAGCCCATCAACTGTATTAGCATCCTGCAGACATTGAGACCTCGTACCAACGTTTATCGTCCCAGATTATTACTGGTTTGGGCGATAAATGGAGATTATTGAGAAATTATTTATTGTGAATGATTTGTAAAAATAATCATAGCTTGTGTTATGGATGCAATGAGTGTATGAATAGTGATGATAACCTGGTGGAGAAATTTTAATCTATACGTAAACGGTACAAGAGAATATAAATTGTCGAGATGTGTCCTTTTTCATTACTTTTGTTTCTATTCTGCTGGGCAAAAAAAGCTGTAACATTTGTTTATTTATTGTTTTATTAAAATGTCTTCCTTCACCTTGTTTTCCTTTTCCTTTTTCCTATTCCTTTATTTCCGACGGCTTCTATTTGAATTTTCTTGTTTATTTCGTACATTTTTCAGGTTTTTGTTTTTGTTTGTTTTTTTGTTTTGTTTTTTTAAGAATGCAATGTTTTAGCAATTACTTCGTTTGTCGTTATTTTTGTTGCCATTTTCTAACGTCAGTCCTAAATATATTGGGTTGTTGTTAGTAGTCGCTCTAATTAAAATCTCGGTGAAGAGTATAAAAAAAAAAAAGGAAAAAAAAAAGGAAAGGAAATGAAGTGGGAAAAAAGACTAAACAAATTTTGGATAAGTAAGAAAAAATGATATTCCCCTGATTGGGCTTGTGCGTTTTCTGTGCGTAAAAACACATATCTGGTGTTGCTATGACGACTGGCTTTTGAAGGCAGTACATAATCCATTCATCTAAGAAGGGCGCATTTACTCTCACCCACTATTCCTCTTCTGCATATCTTTTTACTTCCTCCCGTTACTCTTTACACTGCTCCTCCTTGTCACCCTCTTTAAACCTTCCCTTTCTTCAGCCCTACCCGTTATTACCATTCAGGCGGCTTCTCCTGCTGCTTATTTGTCCTTTTGCCTCAGAGCTCTAAGGAGGTGGCAGTCACTGGGTAGAGGAGTAAAAGATTTGAAGAGACAAGGATGACGGGGGTGTTCAGAGGAGAGAAAGGTAGAGAAAACTATAAGGAGAGTAACGACTTAGAGACAAGGAAGAGTAAGGAGTACATGGCTAAGGGGTGAGTGCTTGGGATTGGAACCGGTATATGAGGGGAGATGGGGATAAAATAAAGAGCGTTAATGAAAAGGAAAGGCCAAAGAATAGAGAAAGTGAGATAGGGGAGAGGTGAAGAGGAAAGAGAAAAGGAAGGTGGAGTGATACAGATCCGATACTTGGAACAAACAAAAAAAAAATGGAAATAAAACCTTGAATGGAAGACCAAGGGTTTGGAAGATGTTAGGGTGGGTGGTGTGGCGCACTGACTGCTGATGATATTAAAAGGTAACAAACAATACACGCACATGCAATTTTACATTAAACGATACATACACGCACCAAGATACGCGCTGTTTAACTCGCTTAGGCACATATAAAACATACTTGCGTACATACTTCAAGTGTTTTATGTGAACGCACCCAGAGACATTATATGAATTTATACCTATTCATTTATCTCTCTACAACCGTTTATATTTACTCAAGTAAATACAGAGTCGCAAATAAGGTATGGTAACGAGCTGTTTTTCCCACATGCATGTCAATCCTCACCTTGGGGATTCTTCAGGCTTATGCGTATATTGTATTACACAAAAAGCGTGCTTATTATTTCTTCAGTGATAACCATCGAGGCGTGCCCGCGAGTTGAAAGCAGGCGCAAAAACGGTTGGATTCATCATACCTTTTCTAACACAAAAAGGAAAATGCCATCGACCAGATTCTGAACTCTGTTCGCTGATACGGTTTTCTGAGTCGCTTCCAACTGAGCCGACTCAATCCTTGTACCAAGTCATATTTATAAATGTTTATTAAGATTTTTTTAATCGTTTCACCCCCTCCCAGCAAGGCAGGAACGCCACTGATGCACAGGGGGCTACATAAGAGAAAAAGATTAGATAGGAGGAGGAGAGTAAAGAGAAAGACAAACCAGTTACATGGGGTGTCAGAGAAAGGAGCAAGAGAAGGATGGGAACACAGGCGTGATGACAGTTGCAAATGTAGAGAGAAAGGAAAAGATATACAGGGTGAAGTAGAAAGAACTGGAGTCAAGTGGTTAAGAGATGGGTATTGACATTGCATTTAAATTTCTGGAGGTTGTAGCCGTCAGGAAAGCAAGAATATGGAAGAGAGTTCCACAGGCGGGAAGTGCGAGAAAAGAAGCTGCAGGAGTAGAATTGTCGTCTGCATTTGGTTGATCTAACTGTGATTTGCCAGTTGCCAGTCTGGTGGCAGAGGCACCAATGACTTAAGTTCGTCGGAGCAGAACTCATGAAAGATTAGTTTAGTCTTAGGCAAGGTTATAATCCTGAAGCAGAGGACGGAGATCGAAACCATTAGCGATGGCTCGTGAAACGAGAATGCTTAACTTCGCTCGACAATATTTATTTTTCTTCTTAGACTCGTCGCCAATGTGTTTTGAATATGTTGGGGTAGCTTTTAAGTCAGGGATCGCGAGTAAGAATTTGCAAACTAAAATTAGTTCACATCCTATTTCACAAGGAGGTGATAAATGATTCTCAGAGGATGGGCAGCTCCCCCAACAAAAAATTCTCCTTAGTAACGAGCCTGATTCTTCTAACTGCACACAGATTGAACAGGTGAAGAGGCTCATCCCTTGTTTCCTGTTTAGGATGCGGTTTCCGGTTTTCTCTTTTCCAATCTTTTCACTCTTTTTCCTTTTCTATTATTTTTTTTCAATTGGAGTAGATAGACTAAACTATCGCCCGGTTCACACTCCGCCCACATCTATTGAACAGGTGAAGAGGCTCATCCCTTGTTTCCTATTTAGGATGCGGTTTCCGGTTTTCTCTTTTCCAATCTTTTCACTCTTTTCCTTTTCTATTATTTTTTTTCAATTGGAGTAGATAGACTAAACTATCGCCCGGTTCACACTCCACCCACATATATTGAACAGGTGAAGAGGCTCATCCCTTGTTTCCTGTTTAGGATGCGGTTTCCGGTTTTCTCTTTTCCAATCTTTTCACTCTTTTCCTTTATTATTATTTTTTTTTTCAATTGGAGTAGATATACTAAACTATCGCCCGGTTCACACTCCACCCACATCTATTGAACAGGTGAAGAGGCTCATCCCTTGTTTCCTGTTTAGGATGTGGTTTCCGGCTTTCTCTTTTCCATTCTTTTTACCCTTACGTAGCCCCCTGCGCATCAGTGGCGTTACCGCCTTGCTTGGGGTGATATGATTAAAACAAAAAAAACAAAAAAAGATAGAAAGTGGCACGAGACCACTTTATACATTAAAATTTGTATATGGATTGATTAAAAATAAAACAAAACAAACATCCAGTTCTATCAGTATATTATCAGAGGTATCGGAACAAATTAATTATAGTGGTAGTCGTGTGTACATTCAAGCGTAAGCTTCTTCACGATTTTTTGTTAGTGTTAATGCGTGTTAAATATTCCAGAAAAAATAGAACATCTTTTTCTTGCTGCTTGCGTATTGGAAATTTCATAAAGTTTATTCCTTGACTTTCACACTGTTAAAAACATATATTTACATACTGTTTTGCAGTATAGACGAGTCATTGTTGAAAAGTGAGAACAGTGTCACCAAGTAGCTGAACCATTAAAGTACTAGAACTGTCATCACGACCTACCGACGATATGGCCTATCGTTTCGAAAAAATGTGTCCCCACCTCATTCGCCATCTTCGCAAAATACGGTCCACAAGGTCATGAAAGGAAAGTCATGAATTTCTTTTTGGTGCTTTTCTATTGGAATGTTCATAAAGAAAATTTATCGACTTTCACACTGCAACAATTCTTGTTTAACATTATAGACAGGTCATATTCAATAGTGGAAGTAGCATCACCCGGATCCCCCGCGATCATCGACGGCTTCTCAACAGTTTCGCTTGCCAAATTTCACTCACAAGGCTTTGGTAAAAATCGTTATATTGTTATTTCCGCCACTTTCCCAAACGGTCCCACAAGCTCAGATCGTCTCCTCTGAACGATATTATCTAGAAGTTGTATACTCGACTAATCAGTCTTGATGTGATTCGAACTGGGGTCTCACAGTTGTTCTAACTGTGAGACCCGAGTTCGAATCACATCAAGACTGATGTGATTATAAAAATAATTATTATAAAAAATAATTATTATTAAAAAAATAATTATAGCGTTAGCTATAATTATTTTTTGTCCCTTATTAAATAATAATCTTGATTGAACTTGATTTGCGGTAAACTAAATTTGAAGAATGATCTTACTTTCAACAGCCTGCGAGACAATCACGCAAACAGCTGAATTTTCAGTTCATACTTAATCTTTCTAATGATATAATCCTACACATTAAATTTAATCCCTCAGAGAAGATTAGCAACTGTTCTGTACAGAATGCTACCAAGGAAACGTGTGTGTGTGTGTGTGTGTGTGTGTGTGTGTGTGTGTGTGTGTGTGTGTGTGTGTGTGTGTGTGTGTGTTAAACGCGTTAACTGTCACATTCTGCTTTAGCCTTTTGTTTAATGTTTTCCTTATACCTATATATTTGCTTTTCTCAGAGGCGGATCCAGGATTTTGAGAAGGGTGGGGTCCATATGGAAAAAATTATGGAGGGCACAGTTGGTGATCAATGTCTTGGGGCGAATTTGTTGGTTTCCTCTAAATGAAGGCATTTCTTTTTAAAGTTGAGTCGTAGCTACTTCGTACTAGAATAATAATAAAAAAAATAAATTACTCAAAGAAATTCATGACAGGACCAGTAAATAATTATGAAAAAATAACACGAAATAATAACTAAAATTTCTCTTTTGTTTTGTGATTTTTCTATATGTCTAGAAATTATTGATGGAATCCAAAGAAGAATCTGCAAAGTTGTTGGTCTTGATCTGGCATTCAGATTTATTAGTTTGGTTTTTAGTCTCTTGGAAAAAATAAATTATCAGTTTAATAAAAGTAAAATTATACTCAATAAATTTCATCATTTTACTGCTGTAGTGAATACGCCACACCGCTAGCCGAGTGTCACACGAACCTAAACTTAAAATATAGCAGCACATTTGTATGCTTATATGTATTAGTTATTGAATGTATGGTCATTAGACAGAGGAACAGTTCAAGATACAAGCGAGAAATTAAAGCAAGTATAAAGGTTAAATTACTGAGAAGTGCTATATTGGACAATGTAAATTGTGACAAAAATAAAATCTAAAAGCGCATTAAAATAGCGAAAGATGCATTCCAAAAGTTAAACAAAGTATTAATAAACAGGAAAGTGCCATTGAAAACAAAGATAAAAGTGGTCAGCTGGTATGTAATATTAATCCCCTTATATGACATTGAATATTAGACAATTTCCTCACAGATGAAAAGGAAATTTTCGGTAATATAGATGTGATTCTACAGAAGGATATTGAGAATATGATGGACAGAACATTTGATAAATGTGAAAATTTTAAGATAAATGGTAACCTAAAAGATGCTTAAGATTAGAATCATAAAGCGACAGTTGAAATTTCTGAGATGCATTGTGGTGATACCGAGCAAAAGCGATGAACCGGATGTTTGCTCTATAACGACCATAAAGCAAATGACCAAAAGTCTCTGCGCAGGTGGATTCGCGCATATGTTCCGGTTGAAAAATAAAAATTAATCAAATATTAAATTTTCATTTCGCGAGCCTACGCGAATTTTATTTATCAGCCAATAAGAAGCCCAGAATCAAATACAAGTGTGAAATCCCAAACGAACTGCTTTGATCCAAAAAGTAGATATAAAAAGCCGAAACAGAAAGCACCCAGACAGACAGACCGACGCAGAGACCCAGAGAGACGAATGTAATTAGTATCTTCCTTGACCAAGTCAAGCGGCTACTATGTTCGCCTCCCTTCACCTCTCCTTACCTTCTTCCCTGTCGCAAAACTACTTACTGACCTAAGGAGAGACTACATCAAAGATATTCCTCATTTACAAGCTCTCCAAATTCCTAAGCCTTAAATTTCTTTCAGCTTATTATTTGCCATGAACATTTTAACCTCCGTTGGACCTATATTCAAGTATTACTTTAATTGTAAAAACATTGATTGATGTATGTATATATAAA
>JBBBDQ010001746.1:820000-1050000 GCA_037127315.1 Ascarosepion bandense | reverse complement strand
AAAATTCTTTTATCTTGAACCCGAAATCCTGAATTCTCTCAAAAACCTTGTGGATCTGTTTGCGATGTTCCTCGGTAGATTTGCTTGCTATTACAATGCCACCCAGGTAGGCAAACGCGAAATCAAGACCGCCCAGCATGGTATCCATGATCTGCTGAAATATTGCAGGTGCAAACTTGGCCCTGAATGCCAATCTATCAAACTTGTATAAACACCTGTGGGTGTTGATACATAGAAGTTTAGCGCACTCCTCCTCAACAGGGATTTGAATGTATGCATCGCTTAAGTCCAATTTGGAGAATATTTCCCCACCATTCAGTTTATTAAATATCTCGTCCGGTGTAGGAAGGGGGTAATGGTAATCTTTTAGAGCCGCGTTAAAGCTCGTTGAGAAATCTGCACAGACGCAAATTTGGTTGGACTTTTTTCTGACATGCACAACGGGGGCAGCCCATTTGCTAAAATTCACTTTGGACAGTATACCGGCATTTTCTAGTCGGTCTACTTCGTTTATTTTTTCTACTGATGCAAATGGGATATTTCTTTTTCTTTTGAAAACCGGTTGAAAGTTTTCTTTCAGCTCGAATCTGGCTTTTGTGTTAGTACATTTTCCTAGCCCCGCCGAAAAAACTTCGGGAAATTTTTCTTTTAATTCGTCTTGGGCATCCGTTGTCATATTTTCCACGTTTTGACAAAAATTGTTGATTGGTTGGTCCCACAACTTAGAAAGCTCCATCCAATCAGTTCCAAATAAATTCTCAGAGTTTTTATGGAAGAAAACTTTTAGTTTCTTTGTGATGCCATTTAGTATTACAGGTAGCGTTAGTTCGCCTTCAAATTTGACTTTGTCTCCTGTTACTACACGAACTGATTTGTTTGCCTTTTTCATCGTTGGTTTTTTAATTTCTTCCAAGTGTGAAGATTAATAGTTAAGATATCCAAGCCAGAATCTAGTTGTAGCTTAACTTGGCATGTTGAATCACTTTCATCTTTTGTGGAATAGTGTTGTATTAAGGCTAAATAACTCGGACAAAAGTTTTATTACTTCATCGAACCCTAATTCACTTGTTTTCTTCAGAAGAATGTAATCGACGAACTTACTATGTTCCGCTGTTCCCAACTTTCTCAAAAGAAGTCGAACTTTTTTAGCGTTCGGCCAATCCTCACTGTCTACCGTAAAATGATCTTCATATCTTCTATAGAAAGCTTCAAATGTTTTATCTTCGTCAGGAAGATAATTGAATGTCTCAATGGAATTCCAAATTGTGTTATGAGCAAATGCAGTGTTGTTTTCACTAAATTCCTTTTTACTTAATGTTTTTAGAAGTAATTCTACTTGTTGTTTTGAAATTCAAGGAAAAGCTGTTGTTGCTCTCTCTGCTGTTGTTGTTGTTCTTTTTGCTGTAGAAGCAATTTTTCTTCCAACATTTGTTGCTGCTGTAGTATACGTTCCTCGGTCTTCTGTTGATGATCAAGTTGTGCCTTCATCATCTGAAAAATGATTGCTTTAAAGTCCTCCATAATGTCTTCAAATACGTGTTTTCAGAAAACAAAAATGGAATTTAGATCATTTTTCTTCTTTAAGTGGGGGGAAGAAAATGAAAGGTAATTTCTTTCCTTAATATTTCTCATCTCTGGCTGGTGATAACTATAAAAAAAATTTTTTTTTTTTTTTTTTTTTTTTTGCACATACAGTCTGGGTGCTTCTATTTTTTTCTCTAAGAAAGAAAAAAAAATTGCATAAACAACCACGCTGCAAAGCAGAAAATATATTTTTTCTTCCTTTTTTTCTCCTTTGTGGTCGAGGTAAGCGAAGAACAATGAAATGCTTTTGATTATAGCAACGAGGGGGAAGAAAAACATCTTAGTTACAATTTTCACTAGTAAGTATTTTCGAGTTGTTGGTTTCACACCAAAAAAAAAAAATGGTTGAGTTATTATTTTTCTATGCTTTTCCCTTCTTTCTAATATATCCGAATCTGTGTCTTTTTTTCGTATTTACGTTGCCTGTCTATTCGGTTGGTGGTGTGTCCGTTTTTGTTTTTTTTGTTTTTTTTTGTTTTTTTGTTTTTTATTTTTTTATCAGTTGTGTTTAACTTTTTTTTTTTTTCGTGAAAATTTGAGGTTTCTCTTTGTGGTTCGAATATTCTTCGTCGCCAGTGTTATGGCGTAACCTTTTTTGTGGAATTTTTTAGGTAGGGGTACCTCTTTGTGGTTCGCATATTCTTCGTCGCCAGTGTTATGACGGAAGGGCCATAGAAAGATAACACGGGCTTGGTTATAAGGTTGAATAGTATATTCTCGGAAAACGTGGTAGAAAGGTAAACGTGGACAGGATAGTACTGCCTCTCGCATGCGTCTTGACTCACTCATTCGCTCTCTCTGTGGCTACTACTCAGTCACTCTTCACTCAGAGTTGGTAGCCACATTATAGAGGTATGGCAGAATCCATTTGTAGGTAGGTCTCCACAATACTAATAATAACACTTTAAGTAAAAATTTTAATAAAAATACCCTTAAATTAAGTTATAGTTGTAAAAATTCAAAATAAATAATGATAATAAAATCTTAAATCAGCACGTAAACCAAACTAACAATAATAATCCAAATAATGAAAATAACAAATTTATATAATAGTCGAAATCCTAACAATTGCCCACTGGAAAATAGGTGTCTAACAAATTCTATTGTATATCAATGTAACATAACATCAAATGAAAACCCAACTAATAAAAAGGTTTACATTGGATCTACTAGGAACACTTTTAAACAGCGTTAGTATTTGCATTTAACTTCCTTCAAAAACAACACGTACCGAAACCAAATATCTCTTTCTGCGTATTTTTGGAAGTTAAAAATACAAACAAAGCCTCTAAAGTAAAATGGAAAATTCAAGAAAAACAAAAATCTCTAAGTCATTCTACGACATCTGCTCTTTCTGTCTAAATAAAAAGCTGCAGATTTTAAGGTTCCCTAAAAATAGGGAACTATTGAATCGTAGAGATGAATTAACCGTTTTATGTAAACATTGAAAATATTTTTTTTAAATTTTAATTAATTACAATGTTTCATTTATAACATATACTCCAATATAACTTTAAAATTATTTTATTAAAATGAATGAGCCACAGAACACTTATTTGGTTTTCTTAACTACAACATAATTTAGTATACCATACTTATAATTCTAATTCTAACCGAAAAATTCCAGCCCCTTTACTCATGAGGTAGTACAAAATCTAATTAAAGAGAACCTAAAATCCAACCTGGTGTTAAAAATCATTGTCTACCCATTTAAATAATATATGGTCTCACTATGTATCTTACACAGAAAAAATACTTTTCTTTAAAATTTAATTAAATACAATGTTCCATTTATAACTTATGCCCCAATATAACTTATAAATTAAAAATTATTTTACCAAAATAAATAACCCACACAATACTTATTTGTTTTTTAAAACGGCAATATATCTTAGTATATCATAATTATCTATTTCTAATTCTAACCTAAACATTCCAGCCCCTTTACTTATGAGGTAGTACAAAAATAAAATATTAAAAAAAGAAAATCCAAACTGCTGTTAAAAATTATTGTCTACCTATTTAAATAATATAGAGTCCCATTATGTATCTTACCCAAACAAAATTAAAAAGTGACATACCTTGACACCAGACTATTCTGTTTCCTTTTGCGACCCAAATCTTCAACTCCATAGTTACCTAATTCTCATTTTTGATCGAACATAATTGACACACCTATAAGCATATTCTCTACCTACCCCTTCTACTACTACCCCTTCAGTTTCTAAATAACCATGAATTCATCTTATATTTTCTAAATAAATGATTTCACAATTTATTTTTAACTATCACCTGAAGAAGAACAGTATTGTTCTGAAACATGAAAATTTTTGTGTACTGATATAATGCTTTTATAAACCATTGTAATAAAAATACAATATATATATATATTGCTGTCAATGAATCGGTTTAAAAATTATTCCAACAATTACACAAATAAATTTTATATTTACAGGTTAAATCTGCAAATTTGACTAAACTACTGGCTATATAACCAATACGGTGACGTCACAGCATCGCATGCATCCTAGACTAAAGTCAGTTGAATATATATACGTATCCATGACAGAGATAAACTTTCAAGTCTGATGACGTCGGCTGTGGTTTGACATGCGCTTTGCTAAGTCTACTTTTCCCAAGACTCTGTACGTATCAATGAATACATACCTGACGCATGCCGTGTATTGTTTATTATCTCTCACCTGTGTCTTTGTCATCGAGCAAACTACGGCTCATTTGTCCCTTGTGCGCGGACAGAGACGCAGGTGTAAAAAAAAAAAAATTAAAGTTGTCCGGCCTGGAGAATAGCCGCCTACGACTGTCCTTCCTCATTGCACTAGAAAGTGGGGGTCAGTAGTCATACCGATGCCAACCTAATCGAGGGTTGCGGAATCTGCACAATTCTGGGCCCTGGCCGAGTATCAGCACTCTGGTTTCCCACATTAAACCTGACATTGTGTCACATCATGTCTCGGTGACGAGTCGAGGTAAATACCTAGTGAAACATGTGAAGGGAGCGGCTTAGGTAGTGGCGTGTAAAGGAGAGAGCCGATGAAGTGGCAGACCCGAACGGTACCCACTGTTGGGGCGGCACTTACAATGGATTATATTAATTTTGTTTTTATTTAGCAAATACACATAAAATTAGATATTAAAAATAAATAAAGAAGTTTTTAATATGAATTTTAAAATGTTTATAATTGGCTGCTGGTAATTTGGCCAAACCTGGGAAGAAAATTTTAGACAGGATTCAGATGACGCCAGCATATTTTTAAAAATGTCTACAAAAAGTGCTGTCTGGTGGTAGAGATGGACCCGACTTATATACGATCATCAGTTTAGGCTGCTCATTAAATATACCACGTCCAAAAGAAAATAAACTAAGTATACTGTTGCGATTTTGTTTTGGATGGTGGTAAGAGGCGCCAGTCACAATCCTCGCTCCGGGCGCTGCCACCACGCTACTGGGATTAGGTGCTCAGCTGTGCAGTGTCTTTACGACCACAACCGATCATGATGATAATGATATTTTCGCAGGTTCCACTTGTAAAAATAACCATAGATATATTAATAGTTTCAAATAAACTTGCCATCTAAAAATATTGTTTAGTTCATGAGACTTACGGATTCAGTCAGTCAGTCAGTTAAGTGCCATACGTGATACACGCTTTGGGCGATCATGTCTCGTAAGAGACATGACTGACTGGACAGAAGTTTATCTCGCAGTAGGCTACCATTGATTTCTGCGGTAGACTGATTGCCGACCAAGGTTATAGAACCCAATCTGTCCTACCTACTATTTAACCCATAACTGGAGGGAAGAGACGAATTCATACCTTTTCCAAGGATATTTGTGCGCAAGTGAATGCAAGGAGTTCAACTGGAATTCGAACTCGGTTCCCCGATTTATGGTTCCGACTCTATATCTACTGCACCACAACGCACATCTAATATACAAGGAATAAAAACAAAAGTTGTGATATTTTTCTATACCGTGTGTTTTACATTTTTATTCCAAAAGAGGAAACTGGGAAGAGTCATGATAGTTAATGTGCTCAAGGGACCATGAAAGAAGGCAGCGTTAGTAAAAGCTATGATCGTGGTTCATAAAATTTTAGTCCACAGACTTCTTTTCACTCACGCATCTACATATCATTTACATTTTTTTTTCTCGTGAAACACATCTCTCTCGGTAAAAATATCTCCTGGCGATACTCTTCCCACAACATTCCTGGTAATACTCTTCCCTGGGAGTCAGTTAATGTTTAATGAGCTTGTTGACAATTACGAATGTGTAGTAAGTTCGATTCTTACTTTGTACCCAATACTCGTGGCCTTGTTCCAAACTAAACTCAGTTTCGTTTAGAAAATACTCTCCGGCTATAGAGTACAAAGTACAACCAGATTTTTGACACTCCATCAACATGTCTCAATAAAAAGTGCCGGAGAACATATTGCTTTATTTCTTGGAATAGGCAACAGGAACTATTATTTTATCGCAACAAAATTGCAATTTACAGAAAGAACAGCAATTCAGCTAGATTGACTTTTTTCAGTCTGTACTAAAGTTCATTTCCGTGGTATAACAACCAGCAAAAGCTTTGCTCTTTATATATATATATATATATATATATATATATATATATATATATATATATATTGTCATTCTGTGAAGAAGAACAACTCATCGTCGCATTCAAACCAACCATCTCTCTCAAGATCGTCTTTGCTTCATACTCTCAAGACATATTAACCGGAACTCTTGCTACAGACTGGCATCGTTTGGTATTATTAAGCACTTACTAACTTGACGAAGAACTCTTTATTTTCACTATTTCTTCTGCCAAAACCCACCTGCTGCTTCAAAGTCCCGCTTGACGTAGTTCAGTTAATTCTACACTTGACATCAAACAATGTCTATTCTTACTGGCGTACCAATCACTCACTGATATTTCTGTATCCACCTCGCTCGGGTGGATGCAGAAAAAAATCTTGCAGTTAATATTGCAGCCTTACTGTAAGATAAGATAGGAACTGTTCGAAATAGATGGGAATGTATCGAAAGAAATAGGTACGACTGTGGTTTGAAAAGTTCATATGGTGACTCTTCTTAGTCACCATATGAACTTTAGTTTCAACTCTTATTAATAACTGCATATAACTGTCAGCCTATCTACTTTTCAGTCCACTCTCGTAGATAAATAGATTGAGCGAGAGGGAGAGAGAGGGGGAGATAAATAGAGAGAAAGAGAGAGAGAGAGGCTGACTAAGAGAATAGGAACAAGCTAGGAGAGTTATAAATATAAATATATGTAACTAAGTAGGGATAGATCAAGATAGATAGATAGATACTGCTGCATATATATATATATATATATATATATATATATATATATAGTACTGTGCAAAAGTATTAGGACCAGAACTACTTTATCTTTTATGAGGCATATTGACAGAAAATAAACAATTTAATTAAAGTAATTTTATTTGATTTACTCAACAAATGCTTTAACAAGACAAAATACTTGTTACAAAATAAATTTAATATTTAGTATAATAGCCTTTTGCTTTGATCACAGCCTTCATTCTGTCAAGCATTCACATCACAAGCTTCTTCAATGTATCTAATGTTATCTCCTACCAAGCAGCTTGTATTTGTTACCAAAGTGTGTCTTGCGAAGCAACATTAGATGTATCAATTTTTTTATCCAAAATATCACATAGATGTTCAGTAGGATTTAGATAAGGGCTTTGGGGGGACAATTCAAATTCCGAAGCCTTTCTTTCTTCTTCCTTTTGAGTTAAATAGTTCTTACAAAGGTTTAGCTTTTCACCCTGTATTTGAATTTCAGTGAAGTTTATAGGAAAATCACCCCTGTCCTAATACTTTTGCACACTACCGGCAGTGTGCAGAAGTGTTAGGACAGGGGTGATTTTAAACTTTATTTTGATGCCTCATAAAAGTTAAAATAGTTCTTGTCCTAATACTTTTGCACGGTACTGTATATATATATATATTGTTATGAGGATGCATTTATATATAAAAAATAATATTAGTAATGTCTAAAAAAGGTTAAAATTTATAGTAAGGGATTCTATCAAGTCCTACTTGTTAATACAAAAACGTTTTAATTCATGAAGTAGTTGCAAAAATAGGGAAATTAGAAATAGAACGTTTGGAAGATTCTAGATCATTCCATAAAATTCGGGAAATATCTAGATAATTCGAAATGATTCGAGAAATATGCAAATTAGGTGTTAGCCTCTGTAAAAATAGGTTTGGGGCAGAGAGTAGTTAGTTGTTAAAAGGATTTGTTGGCATTATCAATTCCGGTCCGATTCAGGATTTGTATATCCAGCCGAAAGAATCTCTACTAAAAGTTGCCGACCAACTAAAACCTGAAAGAGAACCTCATGGAACTAAATGGGTAAATAGATTTTTTTACTATTTCATTGACCAAACAAAGAATTATTCTTTATATACACATTTGAAGAGTTCCAAAAAGTATAGCACTTAGACTACTTCGCTAGCTTAACTGGTTAAAGATACTTGACACCTTCCTTCCCACTCGTAACACTTCGCCTGCCAGTAGTAAATTCTATGTTTCTTGTTTTGAATGCAAAAATTGTATATTTTGTAAATATTTTTATTTTGTGTTATCGTAAATTAAATATTTGTTTGTGATTAAGCTGTATGTTTTGGTCAATCATTTTTCTTCTTATGTTACAACTTATAACACGTAACAATATATATATATATTAGTCATCCACACACAAGTCTGTTTCGCTGTATCACAGCTCATTAGTGTGGCTAGACATCCAGTTGCTTTCAGCCAGGATTGAAACTCGACCAATTTGGTGTCAGTCAGAGTCCCTACTCCCTAAGCCATGGACGCATAGAATGGGAGAAAGTAAATTTTAGCGTGTTATATATAAGCGGTGTATGCACACGCCAGTCACCGAGAGAACTCAATTCATTACTAATGAGTAATGCATAAAGCGCAAAAGTGGTAACTGTTTTAAAAATTTTCCTCTCCGGAGAGCCCAATCATAATGAGAGCATTATATATATATATATATATATATATATATATATATATATATATATATATATATATATATATAGGTGTCACAACTTTTATACAAATATATAAATGAACATATTTAAATGATGGAGGGCTATGCATAATAAGAATGTGAACTGTTGTAAAAATCAAAATATAAAATTATGTTCCTTATTAGAACTCAAGATACAGTACATTGGAGGCTAACAAGACAGAAATTCAGTTGCCAAGTAGGCCCCATTTCAGGTGTTGCAGATAAATATGAATCTTCTACTGAGTCAAGAAGGAGGAAAATATGTTCTTTTAGTCTTTTAATGGGGACCAACTTTTTTGATTTAATAAGCATTAAAGCTATGAAAACGAACTTAAAGCATTCAACCACTTGTGCTCACGTATCTTTTTACTTTTCTTATTTTTTCCTTTTTGTCTCTTCAACATTCATGAATCTGGACATTTAATACAAAACTTTGATGCAGTCTACAACACCGCAAATTGCTACAAAACCAAAACATTAACCTAAAAACTCAAGCCATGTCCTTAAATAGTCTCATCAGATCGAAACTTACATATGGACGACATGCATGACGTCAAACCCATTCAGTCGTATCTAAACTGTCAGCTAAATACAACTGCTTTCTCAGATTATTGCTTAAAAATATCTTCTTGCAAGTAAAGTATATAGATCTTAATGAGAACTATTATTCTGAACCGACAACAGTTATTTTTAATAAAACGATAATATTAAGATTGTATTAAAAAAAACTAATAAAAATGTTAGAATCGTGTAAAAATAAATATAGAAAATATTTTGGAATATGTAAAAATTAATATAAAATATCTTTCATAAAACATGTACTATTGAATTGAAGAAAAAGAAGAAAACCTACGAAAATTCCCTTTATGAAGAAGAATGTCTTTTCCAAAAACAAAGATAGTTATCTCATTCAGTGCCTTTTCTAAACCTGTAAGAGTTTTTCTCATAAGTGAGAACGTCTCTTCCAAAAATCTGACTATCTCTCTAAAGGACCCAGAAAAGCAGAATCGCCTGCGATAGTCACCTTTTCTCATCCACCTTTTGAATTGTGAACTTTTTGAAATTGATTTATATGAATGGTTGCTCTATAAGAATAACGTTAACATTTCTTTATTGTTAAGGAAAAATTCGTGTTCATGAACTGTTGTTTTCTAAGAGAAAATAGATTTGTCTCTTGAAGAACTATTAATCCGCTTTGATGATTTAAGGCACGCAAGGGAAATTTTATGCAAGACATAATTTGTAATTTGTATAATTAGTATATTGTAAAAATGTTTAGCCATTTTAATAAATGCCTGTTTCTTTATAAATCATGAATTTCGTCTTTTTTTGTTAGTGCCTTTAAATGTAGTTGTAAAGGGAATGATAAAAAGTTTGAAATCTCATCTCCTCTTGAAATATACCGCATTTTTTTAATCTTCATTGGTATTTATTTTTGTATCTTATGATTAAAATATCAGTGTAATGTTTAAAGTTGACTGCCTCTACTTTAACCCTACTGAATGGTTGTGGAAGGTCAAAGGCAAAATTAAAGAGTAATCCCGGTTCACACTCCACCCACGTCTATAGAACAGGTTAAGAGGCTCATCCCTTGTTCCCTGTTTAGGATGTGGTTTCCGGCTTTCTCTTTTCTAATCTTTTCACTATTACGTAGCCCCCTGCACATCAGTGGCGTTACCGCCTTGCTCGGGGTGATACGATTAAAAAAAAAATTGCTTCTTTTTTTTTTTTCTTCTTTACTTTTTAAACCTCGTGGGCGGTCGCTGCAGCATCACAAAAAAAGAGCAGCACCAAATAATAAAAAACACTACACTTAAACATTTCCAACGGCAGAAACAACTCTAAACCCCATGTAACTAAAAGAGAGAATAATAAGATGTTGATGTTACACATTTTCACACTACTTCAAACAAAATGTTAGGAAGGAATCTCCCATGAATACTGGAAAGACCAATAACATAAATACGTGAATTTGAGAAATCTTTTTCCCTGAAAAATTGTTAAACAGAAAGATTTTATAAATTTCATCCGACACTAACACTGACTAATCGGTCAATGAATGTCGAATATCGAATAAAGAAATCGCTCGTATTACCATTATTCAAAAATGAATTGTTTTATTCTTTCGATGTAGGTCTTAAAGTGGAGTAATATGAGTGACTCTAGTCTGGTTTGCCATTACTACTGAATAGTGAGTTTCTTCCTCACTGGTGATCTCATGACAAATACGACCCAACAAGTGTTGATATGTAAAATCAAACAAACATTCTTTACAACAGAGATAAACAATTAAATAAGTGCCAAAAGAAGTCATGGAGAGCTACTACCCATAACGTTAACGCCTTACGAAGCGTTGAGGGTTATTATTTAGCTTATATTATTTTGAGACAGTGCTATATGTATGGAGTAACTAATGCAAATTGAACTCACTGACTCAGTAAT
Organism: Ascarosepion bandense; assembly: GCA_037127315.1. Classification (NCBI taxonomy): domain Eukaryota; kingdom Metazoa; phylum Mollusca; class Cephalopoda; order Sepiida; family Sepiidae; genus Ascarosepion; species Ascarosepion bandense. The sequence goes on along the minus strand of JBBBDQ010001746.1, from coordinate 1,038,876 downwards.
AATAGTCAACCTGTTTAGCTCGCTGATAATTAACCAATACAGAAGTGTCATGGCAGTTGTAGTTTGCCTCACCAAAGAGCAAATTAGTAAGCAAATTCGACACATTAGATTAAGTTTAGTGAATGTCTATTGGTTGTTTTTCTGCTGTTTCAATTCAAAGTACATGTTTAATTTTTTTATTGATTCGATGCTGTGAAATACAGATTGCAAAAATTCGTCAACGAAAATTATATATATTACTACATGAATAGGACTCGTATAGAAGGGATTTTTAAGCATAGCTTAGATGTGACTCAAAGCCGAAAGTAAGAAGTACTCAATAGTGATCACTACTCAGTTGTAGTTGAGCTAACGAAATAAGCTTGCTAACCATTACGCCATGTGGAAATGCCCTCATATATATGCGGCTATAAATTTTAAAGGAACTACTAGTTAAAGTTTGATGACGTCAAAAATCAGTTCATCGGTTCACTTTGAATGACATTTTTATTTAACTAAAAGCAGGTACATATAGATATGTTGTTTTCTGTTAATGATTGATTATTAATCTTAGCCTTAGGCTCTCAGTGACGGTTTTGTTACGTAATGTCTTAAAAATGACATGTACTTTGAAGACATATTCAGTCAAGACTCTCCGCAAATTTCTTTTCATTCTTATTTGTAAACTATGCCTGACTATGCATGCTCTACGGAAAAATATTGGTGTGATTTCTCATTGGCTTCTTTCGGGCGTAAGAATTGTTAACCCGAAAAACGGAATCAACAAACCTAATTCGACCATCGGCTACGGTTACTTATGCTGTGTGTAAAAGCAAACATATGTACTGTATATAACACGTGTGATTCAAGGTCAGCAAAAATAGATGTAAAATCAGTGATTGCTTTTCTTTTTAGTGTAAATAGTATAGCGGTTATAAATAGTATAGCGGTTATAAATAGTATAGTATAGCGGTTATAAATAGTATAGCGGTTATAAATAGTATAGTATAGCGGTTATAAATAGTATAGCGGTTATAAATAGTATAGCGGTTATAAATAGTATAGTATAGCGGTTATAAATAGTATAGCGGTTATAAATACGGAAAATGCGATCAGAAGAGTTCGGATTTCGGTTGAGGTCATTAGACACCAATTGATAAAATTACGAATTCATTTCTCCCACTTTGCTGTCATATGGCAAGATAACATATTAAAAAATGCTTCGTCGTTGTCAAGATAGCTGACAGACATTCCACGAATTTACTGCTGTGTGATTACGGTAAAGACGGGTAATGTTACCGTGTTTAATCTGATATTGATAAAATTGTAATGTTGATCTCCGACATTTCCTTCGAAGTTGATCGGTGAGAGAGAAAGAGAAAGAGAGAGAGAGAGTGAGAGAGAAAGAGAGGGTGGCAGGGATTTTCGATAATAAAAGTGTGCAAATGAATTCAGTTTTCACTTGTGCTTGTTAAATAAATATGATTTTGCGCTAAATATAACTTATTTTGATGACATTTGACAAACACTCTCCATTAAACATATGGCTTCCCTCTACTTAATGTACGAGCGCATTTTAAATTTATTTAAGTACGTTCAAATATACCGTTACCTATTATGCATTTTGTGGAGGTATCAAATAACTCTGATCTTATATATATATATATATATATATAAATGGATGATAAAATATAATTTTAAGATATGCTATATTTATGGGTTAAGTGCCTAATATCATGGACAGAGCATATGAAATTATAAAAGTGGACGTTGAGGTAAAACATCCAGAAGCAACAGTCTGTTTCATGGTAAAAGCAATCGTCAGGCCTCTAGGTGTTGGCTGGAATGTCCACTATATATATATATATATATATATATATATATATATATATATATATAATAACATAACTTTTCAGGGCTCAGACGGTCATGACTTTCTCCAAGATTTTTTCTTTATTATCTGTGAACTTTCTGACCTCTTGAAGATTGCGTTTTAAGTCTGAACAAGTTGACATCACACGGTATTGACCCAAGTGTTCACTGAATTTTTACTCACAAATATAATATACTTTAAAATATATTATTTAACACACACTCTCTCTCTCTCTCTCTCTCTCTCTCTCTCACACACACACACACACACACACACACACACACACATATATATAATCTTTGTACCAATGAAAAGTAAATAATTTATTTTTAACTCAATATAAAAGAAAAATGAGAAAGTAAATAATGAACTGTTTATATTAATCTTGTGTGTGTGTGTGTGTGTGTGTGTGTGTGTGTGTGTGTGTGTGTGTGTGTGTGCGCGCGCGCGCGCGGTCTAATGGTTAGAACGTTAGTTTTCCGAACATAAGACCTGGGTTCCAATCTCAATATGGTCAGTTTGTGAAGGAGATAACTTCTTGGTGCCTCGAGAGATTATTCTAGCGCTCTGCACTGTTAAGAAGTGTCTTAAAACCAGACCCAAGCGATTAACACACGCCTTGTGTGTGAAATAACTGTTAGGAAGTCGTCGATGATTCTGCTAGTACTAAGTGTCAAGTCATTGTGACCAAGGGTTTGAGCCTACCTGCCTTGTTCAAATAATGATCACACCAGATATTGCGCTGTCTTCCAGAAATTGTAACTTAGATCACATCAGCATAATTGGCGTGGTTAGCTCTGTGTCCTGAAGAAACACATAAGCCTGAGCATGCGTCTGTCACAGAGATTAGTTTGTCACCCTAGAGGACGAGTATCCTCGGATAACATGCTACTAGACATTTTGGATATACCTAACTCTCTTTCTCTCTCTCTCTCTCTCTTTGTTTCTCTCTCTCTCTCCTTGTTTCTCTCTCTCTCTCTCTCTTTGTTTCTCTCTCTCACTCTCTTTGTTTCTCTCTCTCAGTTAATAGCTGATGTTTGATTCCATTTAAAATTTGTAATATTTGTTTTAAATAGAGAAAAGAGCGTATGCTATCAATTTAAGAGTTTTAAATTAATTCTATCATCTTTAGGACAAAAATGAACAATCACTGTGGAAACTGTGGAAAACATGTTTAAAAAATACAGCGGCAAAAATAAAATATATACATAAAATATAACTATTTCATTGAACTGATAAGACATATTTTTTAATTAAATAAATAAAAACAACGATTTATTCCTAGCAAGACTGATATAAGTATATCGTTCAACCCCCGCTTAAATGCAACTACCACTTCTACTCCAATAGTTTACTTTCTTTGTAAAATAAAGACGGAAGATGATGATGGTTCGCCTGAAATAGTCCCATACTTCTGGTTCACCATGAAATACCGTGTCTTCTTTAATCTTTCTTATATTTGCTCTATATGTATTTATAAGCATATATATTTAGAGCTCTTTTAAAGAGTTATCCTACCACTGTATGTACAGGATACTCCTTTGGATTCTTCTATACCCAGACTGCATGCTGATGTATATATACATTGCTGTCAATGAATCGGTTTAAAAATTATTTCAACAATTACACAAATAAATTTTATATTTACAGGTTAAATCTGCAAATTTGACTTAACTGATTGGCTATATAACCAAGACGGTGACGCCACAGCATCGCATGTATCCTAGACTAAAGTCAGTTGAATATATATACGTATCCATGACAGAGATAAACTTTCAAGTCTGATGACGTCGGCTGTGGTTTGACTTACGCTTCACTAGGTCTACTTTTCCCAAGACTCTGTACGTATCAATGAATACATACCTGGTGCATGCCGTGTATTGTTTATTATCTCTCACCTGTGTCTTTGTCATCGAGCAAACTACGGCTCAGTTGAGCTTTATTGCGTGGACAGAGACGCAGGTGCCCGGTCCGGAGAACACCCCAAGCAAGCTAGTACTACCACTGGTGCGCAGAGGTTTACAGTGAGAGGAGAGGGAAGAAAAAATAAGAGAAGTTACAGGGGATGTCGAAGAAAGGATAAGAGAGATGGGAGTCAATGAGATAAAAGATGGCAATTGGCGTTAACTTAACCTTTTAGAGATTGTAGCTATCAGGGAAGCAAGTATAGGGCGCCGAGGAATCAAGCTCCTCAAAGCAGAAGCCGTGAAAATATTTGTAGAAAAGATAAAGGGAAGCCACATGCCATTCGCGAAAAAGTGACTGCCGAATAGAAATCGATTACATTACAGATCCTCTTTTGGATTTTGTCGGGAAGCGGGTTATAAATAGCAGGAGCATCCGATCACATATGACAACAGTATTCAATGCACGGACGAATAGTAGATTTATAAATGCGCAAGATAGATTCTGATGAGAAAAACTTCCAGGCCCGGCCCAGCGACCCAACATTCTAAACAGCAGCTGTAGCTATTGATTCGACATAGTCATTCCACTTGAGATCGACTGAGAAAGTGAGGCCGAGGTGGCGCAGTGTATGCTTTCTGTGAGACTATCGTGATCCATACTGGTAGAAGATAAGAACCTGGTGAAACGGAAGACATACTGCTTGTTAAAGAATAGGTTGTTGGATGTGAGATGACGAATCATTTCAACATTGATAATAGCCTCGAACACTTTGCCAAAAAGTGATTAGAAGCTGATAGAGCAATAGTTAGAGGGATCAAAGGACTCCCTAGAGTTTTTAAAAACAGGAACTACAGAAGATGACTTCCAACAAGCAGGAAAGTAAAAAGCAGCGAGGCAATAGTTATAGTATTTGGAGAGGACAGAAGAGAGTTCAGGGGCATATTTATTTAGAAAGATGACTGGAATTCCATCACCTACACTTGTTTCTGTGGTTTAAGTCGGAACTTCTTGGCTGGGATGAAAGCATCGATGCCGGCTTTCACCCAGGAGATGATTTCAGAGGCGTATTCTTCAACAGGAAAACTAAAAACTTTGTTACAAGAGACATCACAAAGGTAGTCGTTCCGCGGCTTCCAGTTTGCTCTTTCATAGCAGTAAGATATTATGCTGGTGGAAACTTCCTGAAAGGAGGAGGAGCGAAAGGAGATATTAACAGAAATCACAACATGATCAGAGTTGCCAAAAAAAACCAAAAAAAACAGAGCTGCATGGTATGGCAAGAGTCAGGGATAAAAGTGAAGTAGAGATCTAGCAGGGTAGCGCAGCCTTCAGGGTTATTAGAGAAACGTGTGGGCAAATCCACCATTTGCGTGAAAGATTAAGTGATTGAAAAGTTCAGGGTATGAACCCCAGCAAGATCAGTGACAGAGTTTTCCAGCCACTTGGTATGGTGAGCATTGATGTCATCAAACACAAATATATTAGCGAACTCATCAGAGCTAATGGCTTTTTCTATATGATCTGAAATACTGTCTAGCACGCAACAGTCACGAGAGAAAGATGAGCAGCAGAGAAAGAAAAGATAGCTGTGTTTAGTAGGGAGAGACGGAGATACAGGTAACAATGGTCTGAAGATTCAAGAGAAAACCCTAGCCAGAGGGAGATGTTCGCTGACATAAACACCCAGGCCATGCATGTAAATATTAGAGTCTTTCTTAAAGAGGGCAAGGTAACCAGAGATCGAGAAATCAGAGGAGAGGATTGAAGGGTTAAGCTTGATTTCACTGAGAGCCAGGATGACTGGGGGTTTTTCGTTGAGAAAGGAGTTCACGCTACAAAAATTGGTATACCATAGATGTTTCAGAAAGAAATGTTTAAGAATTTAGGGTTTTTTTGTTTGGCTGATTAAGTTTTGTATCTTTGATGGTGAATTGTCATATTTAGCGGTTATTTTGATAAGAGACCTCGAGTAGTAGTAGTAGACGATTATCAACTGCGAAATATGTCGGAAGGGAACTGGCACAGACTTCAGCATCGTGTGTCCTCAAGGTTGCCCACCGGAAGCGTTTGCGAGAACACCCATCTATGCGCGTCATGGCACTGCAAGAACCCCGATATTATGCGACTGTTAATCAAAGTAGTCTTTCTAGACGCTACGCAAGAGTTCAGTCTCCTTACTATCAGTCAGAAGCAGCAACCAGAAAACTGCCGATCCGGTACTCTTAGTATGAAGGGACGTTGCCACCGTCCACACACACCGCAATAAATAAATAAATAAACAAATAAAATTCTCGAAAGCAACACTATTAAGGCCCGAAGAGAGGAAAAGAACCAGGAAACTCGTTCCTAAACAGGAAACAAGAGATAAGCCTCTACTCCTGTTCAAGAGAAGGCGTAGGTGTATGATCCGGGTGATAAGAGGGCCTATCTACGCTAATTAATTCTTTACCTGATAGCTACAATCTCCAGAAATTTAAATTCAAGGTCAATTAAACTAGTTATTAGCACAGGTAGTGATTACAAATATACCTATTCAATTAATTTTGTTAGCATTCCCCTGTGCTTAGAATGGAGTAGATAGATCTATCTATCGCCCGGTTCACACTCCACCCATGTCTATTGAACAGGCTAAGAGGCTCATCCCTTGTTCCCTGTTTAGGATTTGGTTTGCGGCTTTCTCTTTTCCAGTCTTCTCACTTTGGTTTCTTTTTTTTTCAATTGGAGTAGATAGATCTATCTATCGCCCGGTTCACACTCCACCCATGTCTATTGAACAGGTTAAGAGGCTCATCCCTTGTTCCCTGTTTAGGATTTGGTTTCCGGCTTTCTCTTTTCCAATCTTCTCACTTTGGTTTCTTTTTTTTTTTTCAATTGGAGTAGATAGACTAAACTATCGCCCGGTTCACACTCCACCCATGTCTATTGAACAGGTTAAGAGGCTCATCCCTTGTTCCCTGTTTAGGATATGGTTTACGGCTTTCTGTTTTCCGATTTTTTCACTATTGCGTAGCCCCCTGCACATCAGTGGCGTTACCGCCTTGCTCGGGGTGATATGATTAAAAAAAAAAAAAATTGCCATCTTCTATCTTTTTGAGTCTCATTCATCTTTTATCCTTTCCTCAATACTTCCTATACCCAGTCATTTCCCTCACTGTAATCCCACGTGCCCTAGTGACGGCCCCGCCTTGCATAGAGTGAAATGATTAAATAATAATAATAATAATAAAATTACTACAATTTTCATATTCATATAAAATACAAATTTTATTGTAACCTAATGCAATGTAGGTAGGTGAACGATTGAACTAGAAAAATTGAAAATAAATGCAATGTAAATACAAATTCCAGTCATAATAAATCATTCCATCTTAAATTAACTATGTTTTTAACGTCTATTGAACGGATGAAGAGGCTCATCCCTTGTTTCCTGTTTAGGATGTGGTTTCCGGTTTTCTCTTTTCCAATCTTTTCACTCTTACGTAGGCCCCTGCACATCAGTGGCGTTACCGCCTTGCTTGGGGTGATATGATTAAAAAAAACAAAAAAAAAACAAAAAACAAAAAAAAAACATCAACTTGAGAGTTTTCTTGTTAACATTATGAATAAATCTCACACATTCAATATTATGGATAAAAAATAGATAATTTTAGTGTTTTTTCGGGGTTAGCATGAACAAAACATACTGATCTACTTTCCAGTTTCTGAGGGAAACGAAAATTATCTCAAAAATATAATTAAAAAGAAAGTATATAATCATAACTAACAGCAGTTTTACTATTTAAAAAAATAAAAATAAAATTTTGACTCTTTAAATATAAGGCTCTATGTAGGAAAAAAACATTAAATTTCGGCATCAAATGTCTTAAAACTTTAAAACAAACAAAACAAAATATATCGTAAAACAAACAAAATAATATGTAGTCAAAGAAACAAATCATTATGAGCCAAATTAAATTGACTGGATTTGGACGAAAAAAATCCCAGAATGACGTCAAATACGAACATTTTTCATGCTATAATTAGTACATGTCAATTGTTCTTAGTTTAATCTGTAACGTATAAAATGTAAGTAGAACAAAGCAAATGTTGACAAGACAGTGAGGGTCACAGAGCACTACCCAGGGCCCCCAATCAGCCCCCACCCCCTCGGGAATTCGGGTGTATTAACACGACCTCCTCTATATTAATATAGGAGGTCGTGATATTACGCACCGGCATTGATTCCCAAAACAAAACGTCGTATCTTTCATTTGAAGCGTATCTGCAAAATACAATTAGTTTGAAATATCACTCCGAAATTTGGTACAGATTTTCATAATTTAATAATTCTAATAGTTTGTAATTGTCGGAAATTTACTTATGACTGACTAATCCTTGTTATGGTTGACAATAAGTGTAACGGCTTTTTACTATTACTTGGGCGGTAAAGTAATTGTAACTGTTGGTAATTGTAAATGTGAATCCTGTGAAAAGAAACTAGTGTACAATCAGTCAGTTAAGTGCCATACGTGATACACGCTTTGGGCGATCATGTCTCGAAAGAGACATGACTGACTGGGCAGAAGATTATCCCGCAGTAGAATCAACGGTTTTAGATTATCATTATGAGTTGAAGCCACCGCTCACTGACGTGTTTATTTTTATTCGTCTTGTTTCAAATACAAGGTCCCCCCCCCCCCAACACACACAAAACAAAAAATCCATGAAATTTGGTAAAGTTTATTTAACTGTTGGAATTTTTGTTACAGTTATTTGAAACAAATGCAAAAGATTGAAATTTAGTAGTTTAAAGCAGAACAAAAACACAAAAATGTTAGATAGACGTGGTGTTCAAACTAAAAAAAATTTTTTTTTTATATATATATTTGTTAATTCTGTTTTCATCATATAGTAAATCTAAAAATTCCGGTTTTTGTGGGGCATCCTGTAGAAAAAGAAATAGGATCATGATATGTAATCAAAGAATGCACTGAATGAAGGAAGAGGAGTCGTAAACCCCGAGGATCAATGGTGTGGGGAATCGCTTTTTAAACAGAAGAATTTGTTTATTTATTCAAGGCACGTTTATCAGTGAAAGTAAAGCTGGTAATGATGTGCACTTCTCTCGGGCAAGGGTGGATAAAACAGAGCGTCTTACAACCAATTTTCAAGGTTCTAGGACTAATATTATGAACCTATCCATCGGCAAATTCAGGATAGAGTTTTTTGTTTTATTTATTAGTAATTTACAAAAGAAAGTATGTGGAGGGGATGTCAGACAATCGTCATTATTTACATTAGATTAAATTTGTTTGGCAGTAGAATTTGCATATGAAGAAATCGTTTTCTCTCCTTGTCTCTGTCTGTCTGTCTGTCTGTCTGCCTGTCTGTCTGTCTGTCTGTCTCTCTCTCTCTCTCTCTCTCTCTCTCTCTGATATATATATATATATATATATATATATATATATATACTCTAGGATTTTTTTTTAGAGATACTACAATTTCATGGGTACGTATTTTGCAGCACAAAAAAAAACCTGCTGCTCGTCAGACCCACTGATACATTTGGCTTTGACAAGCAGTGGGTTTATTTTATTTTATTTTATTTTTTTATTTTTATTTTTTTTTTATTTTTTTGCTGCGAAATACGTATTACCCATGAAATTGTAGAATATCTAAAACTTTTTCTAGATTATATTACTCTGTTAAATTAAATGAATAAATTTAACATTGAGTTCTTCTGAGTTCGTTTCTATCAGAATTTACCTGACTTAAATACCAAATATTCTACGTACGTTTTATATATATATATATATATATATACACACGTCTGTAAACATTTCAGATAGAGCATAAAAGGACAATATGTATCAAGACAAGACAGGAAAACTTGTCTTCGCCGATGCGTTTCGTTTTCTGAGAGACTTTATCAAGGCAAATGCATGGATTTTATTTTGTAGCAAGTATTTATATACAAGAGCAAAATGCTATTGGTTTGCAAAATTTTTAAATTTAAGAACGTTCAGAAATATCCATCAGGTTAGTCAAACTGTCAGACAAGCTACGGAGGACGCGAAGGGACACAATTCGATGTCTAATAAACAAAAATGAGTAATTTTTTAATGCAAATAAGTAATTAAGTTATATTAGCTTGGAAATAATTTGTGTATATTATATTTTAAATAACATGAAGTTATTAATTTAACCGTTTTCTTTCTTTTCCTATTTTTAACATTTTAATGTTGGCTTGAGAAAGTAGTACTTCTTTCAGGAGTGGAGATACTGGAAAAATATCCGAGGAGTTGATTTATATTTTGATAACATTCGATAGCGGCACTCTCGAGAATTTTCCTTCTAAGTAAGTTACTTTCTCTTTTGGCATTCTTTAGATCAAAACTGTGATTCAATTTATTTCTATATATAACTAATACATTTGATAAATTGTGTATAAGATCTACTATGATCATTTCCCTTCAAAATTTTACAATTCTGTAAGTAGAGTTTATTTTACCTAGTTCTGGACCCCAGTTTGTATGTTGTACATTGAAAATAAGAAAAGCAAGGATTGTTAGTGATCAGAAACTAATGTAAGATTTAGTGGTCAGAATTGACTATATTACGTATAATATAAAGTGTAAGCTTATGATTTTACTCTAAATCAGAAAGAAAGGAATTTTTACCAGGAAGTAAGTTAAGCATTACTGACAGAATAGAACTATTATATAATACATTGAAAATGTGTAGCTTAGCATACTAAAAACATTGAAAATGCATTTTTACTCCTTCAGTATCATAATTATTTCGTGTATAATGCTAGAGAAGAAGCTTATCGAATTTACCAAATAAAAACTGAAAATAACATAATCTCGATAAAAAAATAACAATCTAGATAAAACTATAGATGTAATACTACCTACCAAATCAATAGCGACTACAACTGAAAAACGTTTATCTCAACGCTTTCTTAGACTAAGTTTTCGACTGATGTGAAATGGAGTGATCATACTGAATCAGTTGCTAGGTCTCCTGCTAGGAAAGTTGGTTCACTGTGTCGTGCCAGACTATTTCTCGTTAAAATCCATTTTGCACATTTACTAATCTACCATTCATCTTTTGATTGAATACTACTGCTATGTCTGGTCTGGTACTCCTACTATATATATTGAGATCATTAAGAAGGGTCTGTAATATAATCGATCCTAACATGTCATAACGACTTCAGTCACTTTCTCACTGATTTGATGTGACTCCTCTGTGTCTTTTCTACAAATATTTTCATGGCAATTGTTCTCATGAATTTCCCTACTTAGTGCCTCGACTGCGTGAATTTAAATGTACTTAAGTTTGGTCAAAAGGTCTCACTGTTTTGCTGTTGAACTAGCTAGATGCGACCGTCTGTTCTATTGTAATAGTTTCTTTTCTCTCACTTCTCGCATGTGGAATCCATTTTGTATTCCTTGCTTACCTACCACCTTCAATCTTTAAAAATTTAAATACTAAATCTAAATTTAAACACCAATCGCAATCTTCTATCTTCTTGAACTGTATTCCTACATTATCCTTCTCACTAAAGTCATCTAATCCTCTTTCACTCCCTATAAACCATGCGTTCTAGTGGCTTTATCGCCTTGCTTGTGGGTGAAATGATTTTTCTTTTAAACTAACATAATTTTCTTTACCATAATTTTATGTACGAGTATCCAGCTAAGAGTCCAGATTTAACACCCTGCGACCTTTTCCTTTGGCGTTAGTTAAGGAAGTAAGTTTACTATATCAAATCAAGACTTTGGACGAACTTGAAGGGAAAATACAAGAATTTATGTCTGCCATACCAGTTTCTGGTGAAATCAGTTGATGCGTTTCCTGGGTGGGTCGAGAAGCTGGTAATGAAATCTGATGCCCATATCGAATTTTAAATAAAACCTCATTATAAACGCTTTTGCCTCCTCTCCATTTGTTGCAAAAATTAGTTAATCAATAAATTATAAGTATTTTAAAATGGATAGTTACTTTTCCATCACCCTGTATATATATAAGAGAGAGAGAGAGAGAGAGAGAGAGAGAGAGAGAGAGAGAGAGAGAGAGAGAGAGAGAGAAATGGACAGAGACAGAGAAAGACAGAGGAGAAAAGGAAAATAAATATATTTTGTTTTTCTACAACTGTATAATAAAAAATAACTTAAACAAAGAAGACTGTTTTTATATGGTGTTTCCTAATATGTCTTGACTTATGGAAATTAGAAAATTTCTCATTGTGAAGAATTCCTAGTTTTCTTATAAAGGTGACATTGTAACGCATAAAATGCATGGAATGGATATTCTTTCGGATGATGTGTAAGAATGATTTACTGGACTCTCTAAACTGAGAAGCGACGGTGCAATGATGAACAGAAAGTCACGTCAAGCAAAGACTGGGTTAAAAAAAAAAGAATGATTTATATATTTTTGTTGTTGAAATATGAACAAAAGAAGGGTATTATCCACAGCCTTTTATAAAGTATTTTGTTTGAGTCAAGAAACAGATTATAAGCCACCACCTATGACGTCGTGGAAAGTGCACGCATTTTGTATTGATAATGTGTTCCATCTTTAGTCGTATATCAGACCTGATTTAATATGAATAAATCAAAAACACAGATTGATTTATTTATATTGTTGGTGATGTGGTATCATAGATTTATAAACACACCAATAATCATTTGACTATGTATTTAAAAAAAATTAAATTTTGAAATACATTTTTTAAAGAATGAATAAAGTGCCTTCATGAGAGAGAGAGAGAGAGAGAGAGAGAGAGAGAGAGAGAGAGAGAGAGAGATCATGATAATATATCTTTACTTGGCCTTGTGGCTAGAACGTTCGTTTTCTAACCTTGAGACACCGTTTCTAATCTCACTATGGTTGATTTGCCAGATTACTTTTTGATATTATCGGCCTGGTGCAGTAATCTCAGTGCATGGAAACTTTGGAAAGTGTGTGAAAACCATACCAAATGTTGACCCAAGCCTTGAGACTGAAATTGGGCAGATGCAACCATTTTGAAGCCATAACTAATTGCTAGCACGAAATCACAAGTCATTGTGACCAAGGGTTTGAGTCTGCTGGCTTTTTCAAAGAATTGAGCCTGTCAGATTATGTGTGTTCTCCTAAAAACGGTAACTACAGTCCGCTCAACATAGATACAGTCTACATCACAAGTGGCTTTTGTGCGTTCAGCAGGTATCTTTAATAGGGTTTGGCTAGCCGCACTGACAGATTGATGAGCTTGGACACGAGTAGTAACCGATCATTCATGTACTAACCGGAGCATAGTTTGGTAATAAACCAAATCTGATTAGGATAATAGTGTTTCGGCAACATTCAAGGAGTTGTTAAGGTCGGTGGGAGTAAACCAATAGTATAAACTAGCATTCGAAAATGACATTTATCTTGGTTCATAAAAAATCCCTGGTAAATACGTATTTATATCCCCTTAACAAATCAACAATAGTATTTACTAAGCTCAACTTAGTCGGTTATAAAGCTACAAGTACGAAACGGCAACTACTCAATTTGTAAATCTTAAGTTAGTTTAAAAAACTAGCCCATAAATATGAAGCGCCTAGTTAAGACCAAACTCAATTTACTAATCTTCGATTTGATTGAGCACAAAGACACAAGTGTGTGGCGCACGCAGTGAGACTCAAACTCAATTTACTAACCTTAGTTTATCTGAAACACAAAGTCATAAGTATGAGGAACGTAGTGAGAATCGAAGTCAGTTCACTAACCTGAGCTTAGTTTCAGCACAAAGCCACGAGTCTTCCATTTAGGTTCATACTCAATTTACTAACATTAGCTTAGTTTTGTCACAAGGCCATGGATATTAGACACGCAGTAAGGATCAAATTCAATTTCCAGTTGAATTCCTTGCATTCAAATACGCATAAATACCCTTAGGAAAGGTATTAATCCGTTTCTTCCCTCCAGTTATGAGTTAAATAATTAGACAGAGTGGGTTCTATAGCCTTGGCTGGCAACCAGGCTACCGTAGAAAGCAATGGCAACCTACTGCGGAATAATCTTTTACCCAGTTAGTCATGTCGCTTTTGAGACATGATCGCCCAAAGTGTGTATCACGTATGGCACTTAGCTGATTGTTAGAACACAGCAACAAGTATAGAAACAAATTCATTAATTGTAGTAGTATGCGAAATATTTTAATCATTACTCCAAGGCAAGGCTAGTGAGAACTTGTTTTTATTTTATAATGAATGTCAGCAATGGTCGGACACTACCGATATTTTGTATGAAGTTGTATCATTTTGTCCGGCCAGTAACAAACCTTTACTTGATGTTTTTTTTTTGTTTTGTTTTTAATCAGCTGGTGGCTTACTTTTACAATGAATGTTGCCGCTCCGGTACAAGTATACGTCAGAATTTCAACCCGGAAATGAGACATCTGACTCATGAGTAAGCGACGGTGACCAACACCAATTCTATTTCACTTAAAACTAATACTTATTTTTGAATTTAGAAGTTGAAATCTTAAAATCAAGAAATGCCCTTATCTTATTTCTTGTAAATTAGTGATTGTCAGTCGATTTCATACATATATTTCAAATATTGAAAATTCTACAAATATAAAGCAACGCGCACGCACACGCCCATACACCTATATATATATATATATATATATATATATGCACCTCCTATATATATATATATATATATATATATATATATATATATATATATATATATACTGTTAAAACTTTTTGGGGATATTTTACAAAAAACCATGATTTTGAGTCTGAGGAGCGGCTGCTTAGCTGCGAAATATCTATTACCCATGGTTTTGTAGAATATCCCAACATTTTTTCAAGATTATATTACTCTGTTACATATAATAAAAAAATTAATATTCAGTTCTTTTGAGTTTGTCTCTATTGGAATTTACCTGACAAAAATACTAAATATTCTACGTTATATATATATATAACAAAAATTAAGGCATACATGTTATTTCATGGTAAATTGGAAGTATAGCCTATTTCAGGCGAACTATCATCAGCTTCCGTCTTTATTGTACAAAGGATTTTACACGAATGAGATTCACAAAGACGTTAAAAAAACGATTAAAAATAACGGTCGCTCCCTTTAAAGAGAAAATTTAAGAAAAAATAAATCAATTCGGCGAACACACACACACACACACATACATTCATACATAAGCATGTACACGCAACATATAAGCAGAGGATACGCGTAGCGGCGGATGTCAACAAAAGTTCGAAGATACATTCAGCCTGAGAGAGAGAGAGAGAGAGAGAGAGAGAGAGAGAGAGAGAGAGAGAGAGAGAGAGAGAGAGAAATAAAAATAAATTAATTAATTAATTTAAAATAGAAAGAAAAGATGATAGGAGAAAATAAAAAATAAATATTATAAATTAACGGTGAAAGAAATTGGAGTCTAAAAAAATTAAAAATATATTTAAGAGATAATAGTTAATCTATTGTGATCACAAAATACTCACACCACTATATAAACAAAATTATACTAATTATACAATCAACAAAACAAATATAATACAATATAAAATTTAAAAATTTAACAAATGTAAAAACATTTCAAGTCTAATTATTCTATTTAAATTTAGTTGTTTAAACTTGATTATTTCGTTTAAAAATAAATTAACATATTACTAGTGAAAGGACAAGGAATTGGAATTTTTAAAAAATCTAAGAAAATTAAACAATTAAGATATACTAGTTAATCAATCCGCTTTAATCACAATTACCACCACACCACTATATAATTAAAATTATACTAATTATTCGGTTAACAATTCAATAAAAATAATAATACCATAATGTAGTTACATTTTTCGGTCAGCAGAACAGTTATAATACCGTATCACCTTAGTATTGTAAAAAAAAACATATATATTTACACATACAACTCACACACACACGTAAATGCATACACACATACCCTCATACACATATATATGTATACCCATATATGTACACGTATACAGATACATATATACATATACACACATACGAACACACATACATATATATACACTCAAACACCAGCAAAAAACAAATACGTAAGCAATACCATATACATAAAAACCCGTATGTAGAAAAAAAACTCGACATATATAACAATGGTTTACAATTAAACAATATATATTCCGTAGAATAGTGTGATGTGTGTAAAGTTCTCAGAGGAATGAATGAGGGGCTAAAAGTTTAACATAAACCGGCTCCTGTGTCGACATTTAAAAATTAGTTCCCTCCTCAGATTCATCAGATCCAATTGGTTTTTGTGTTTTACAATAGTCATCTTTTCATCCAGGCATAAGTGACAGTAATCTTTGAAGTTAGTGGGTGTGTTGGATTTTTTAATGATATTCCATTTAATTATGGGGGGTTAGATTATTGTCTTTCAATGACCAGAGATATTTTTATAGAGTTGTCTGGTTTCTTAGTTCAGGGTTGGAAAAGGAGTGTGTGTGATTGTACAACCGTTGCTTCCAAGCACCTACAGAAACACCAATGTCGTATTTTTTTAAGTTTGTATTTTCTTTAGGGTATATCATGGCTTGATATACTACCCCTTCTGTCATACACTCTCCACCCATAGGACACTCATTTTTTATTCTGCAATTGCATTTAGGTGTATGACTGTCATGTCCAGCTGCATTCCTTATGTCTGGTAAATTCCGGGCAACTTTAGGGTTGCCTTGGTAGGGAGTTGCAGAACTAAGGCTGGCTCGACTAAGAGTTGTTACTCTGGAGCTGGCTTGATCAGTAGTAGTAGGTTTCGGGTTATCAATTTGGTTTTTATAGCTAGATAAAGTTCTTCTATTGTTGGAACTGATTATACTTTCTATATTTTTAGTGCACGAATAGTTAATTTTTAGGGTTTTTCTGTTAAATATTCTATGAAGGGGACTAGAACTTCTAAAATGCTTATCTACGAGTTTTAAAAAATATTTACCTTTATTAATATTACAAAATTTGCAAAATGGAGGGTTGAAACAAATTGCTTTCTTTCTTCTGTTGGTCTTATTGGTATTACTATATTTCAAGGATTCGTCATAAAAAAGCGGCTTTTGAAATCCGCTGTTATGTAAAGCCTCGTTATATGTTTTTTGTGTGTGTGAAAAATTTTTTGGTTAGAAGATGGTCTGTTGATTCTAGTATTAACGGAGTTAGGAATTTGTCTCAGTATATGTGAGGGGTGGTTGGAATTAATATTGATATATAAAGGCATTTGGTTAGGTTTTTTGTAGGGTCTAAAGCTGTTACTAGAGAGGTCGAAGGTAATATCTAGAAAATGAACTATTTTACGGTTGGTCTGGATATCTAATTTAAAACCTAGGTATTTAAAGGCGTTAGTTGTTTTTGTTTTTGTAGCACTATTGGACCAGTGCTGTTGTTAATAATTGCTAATCTGTCATCTCTGTATAACCCGACTAGTTCTAGGTCCCAAATCTACCTATAATTTTTAATATTTATAAACCTCGAATCGAAATCACCCATAGGAACGTCAAAATTCCGGCGTCTCTTTTTAATCCAAATGGAAGAATTGTGGACCAAAATATTTTCTTACAGGCCATTATGATGTTTACTTGGTCCTCAGTGATAGTGACGAAATTTTTAGCAAAATTGATGCTATTTATTAACAATTCCTCGGAAATTGAAGAGTAGAAATCTCTGATGTCGAATTGAATAAATGAGGCCTTGTCTTTATGGCGTAGTTGTTTAAACCATTTAATAACATCATCGGAGTTCTTCCATAGATTTAATGAGGTTTGCATCTGTGAGACTATATCTTAGATAATACGTTTAGAAATTATGCCTAATTCAGATTTAGTGGGGTTAATTTAGTTGGTTTGGCATTAGTAAAGTCCTCTTTGTGGTCTTTCAGTTTATATAGTTTTTAGGTACCGTAAAACAAAACCACTGATTGACCCAAACCTTGCAAGTGAACCTGGGCAGATGAAACTGTTTGGGGGCCGTCGATGGTTGTTCTCGCACGAAGTCACAAGACATCGTGAACCAGGGTTTGAGCTGACCTGCTATGTTCAATTCCTAATCACGACAGATTATGTACTCTCTCCCAGAAACTGTGACTAAGGCTTACACTCAGCATAGTTTTATTATGAAGCGCAACTTGACTCTCAAGCACAAATGTACCTAAGCAGGCGTCTGCAACATGGATTTGGTAGGCGCCCTAGCAAGGCGAGTATACTCAGAAACGAGCAGCGAACCATTACTCTCTATAATATATAAAATAAAAATATAGTCTTACGGTATGTTAGATTTATGGGTAAAGTGCTTAGGGGTAGAGCGTATATGAATATAAAAATAAACATTGGAGTCAACACCCAGCAGCGACAGTCTGTTTCCCTGTTAGGCTATGTCATCATTTAATGACATTTTGCATTTCTACCCATTTCTGGCTAGCTCCCTTATATTGAAACGCTCATTTTGCAAAAAATTCCATCGCTATAACGGATAAATTATTTTTTTAAAATAATTACAGGGCGCTTTCACACATTTAAAAAAAATCATAATCAAACCGGAATGCAGATTTTATCGCAATTGTAATAAGTTTTGTCTTTGTAATTTCCCCTTAAAGATGATCTTGGAAAATATCGAAAGTACTTGGGTTAGAAAAATCTATGGCCTTGATGAATTTCATCTTAACATCAAGAAACGAGTTAGAGTACTAGGAAAAATCAGTATCAAAATAAGCAAACACAATATGCCTATACTATTCAATAAAACATATTTGAATGTGTGTGTGTGCGTGCGTGTGTGCGCGCATCAGTATTAATCGAACTCGTTATCCTATCAATCTTTTATCGCTCCAAGCTAATTGTACAGATATTTACCTATCTTAGGATAGGTGAAACGGCTAACTTCGAGATAGAAATATTTAGTAACGCCAATATTCCAAATAGGATAACATACTTTGAACATACGAATTTTTTCTTTAAACTGTGAAAGACGTCTTTTAGATTTCTAGGTTTTAGATATCAAGAGTGACCGAAAACTACATTCACAGCCCCCGGTGTCTTATGAGGTACTTTCTCTAAGTTTTTCACCAAAGCAAGCGTTCTGTTAAATTTTATTTTTACAGATTCTCTCATGCAATGATTGACAGAAAAATAACTTTATATATGTTATAGGTCAAAAAGAAATTCTCGATTAGAAAACCTTACCCTCCCCGCTCTGTTTCTTGTCAATCACTTCGTCATGTGCAGCTGGTACATTTTCGCAGTATAATGTCAAAACATGTTCTCTCGACAAATATTGCAATATATCATTCTTACTGGTAAGCAAATCAAAAATATCACCAAGAAACTGTTCTGATGACATATAGAATAGCCGTCGGCTAGAAAGATATTAAATAAAGATTTTGTAACTAATACTTTATTCGCCGGATGTACGTTGTGGTGCAGTTGACATCGACTCGGAACGACAAATCAGGGTGCCGAGTTCGAATTCCAATTGAATTCCTTGCATTCACTTACGCACAAATAGCCTTGGGAAAGGTATTAATACCTTTCCCAAGGCTATTAATCCGTCTCTTCCCTCCAGTTATGGGTTAAATAATAGAAAGCAATGGCAACCTACTGCGTCCGAATATTTTTTGTTTACATCACGTGGTGTGTTTGTTCACAACATGCAGCACGTCCGTAGAGAAAGTCTGTTTGTTTTAGATAAAAATTTCTTGGAATATCTGAAAAAAATTTTTACCTATTGAAATATTTGTAAAGATTCAACACACCTAAGTCCCTATTTAACCCTAGCTTGTGTGTATTTAATTTTAAAATCCAGTATTTTTCTTTCTTTCTGCGTGTGTATGTAGAACTAAGATTGGAGTCTATTAGTAAACATTTGCAATTTTCTAAAGTATGATCAGGTTGATTAAAATGGGCTGCAATTGGGGAGTATACATTTTTTTGTCGTATATTTAGTTTGTGATTATTGAAGCGAAATCTAAAGATATTACCGGATTCGCCGATATATCCACTGTTGGGGCAAATTGAGCAGAAGAGAAAGTAGATGATGTTTTTGCTGTCACAAGTAAGGTTTGGTGGGTGTAATTTTATTTTGGTGTTGGGTACAGAGAATGTTTTGTCTGTTATTAAATGTTTACAAATTAAACAGCGAGGCTTTCCACATTTTAAATTCCCTGATAGGTTTGTATTATTTAAATATTTGTTAGAAGTGAGGATAGTTGATAGGTTGGGTGTTTGTTTCTTTGCATTTATGGGTGGTTTATCGAAAATGTCTTTGATGTTTTTGTTTGATTGGAGGTTCCTGTAATCATTTTTAAAATTTTTTGATAAAAAGTACATTTTTAAATTCAAAACTTTTTATTAATATTCTTTCCTATATATATATATATATATATATATATATATATATATATATATAACCAAAGTATTGATAAATAAATATATAACCCAAACAAACCAAAATACTGATAAATAGTATCCTTTCACAACACTAAGTCTGCCAAAAAGAAAAACCTTCAAAACCAAAACAGACAAAAAAGAAAACCAAACCAAGAACTAACAAAAAACGACAAAAGAAGAAAAATAAATATATACAAAGAAAAGCAAAATGCCTAAAGAAAAAAGACAGACATTTCTCACAGCAATTACACGAAGCGCTCAATGCCTTTTGCACATAAACCAAGACAGAGTGGTAACACTAAAAAAACACAATATTTGGTTCATGACGATCGTTGTCAAAGCAGAAATTAATCCACTCGATGGCACCAATTGTTCTTTATATTGACCTGAATCAGGGGTTATTTCAGCAATGGGTGGACCTGAAGCAGACTATCACCACATTTAATTTCGTTGTTTTTTATTTTTTTTATTTTTTTTTACTTTTTTCAGCGCAGTTCTATCGATTACACCCTTAGCTTTACGACTGACAAAAAAAAAAAAAATGTGAAAAATTTAAATATTTAAACATTTTCTGGGGTGGGGGGATCAGTTTCTCATACAACGTTATAGTAAATCGAGCCTCCATTTTGAAACCAGTCGTTGGTACGACATTACCGCCACCTGTAAATTTGTTCATTATCAATTTTTGGGGACTTTTCAGTGCAATATTATACACCTTAAACTTTACGAATGACAAAAAAATTTGCAAAAATTTCAATATTTAAACAATTTTCTTGGTGTGGGGACCAGTTTCTCATACAACCTTATAGTGGATTGAAAATGGAGTATCGATTTACTTTAACGATGTATGAGAAACTGACCCCCCACAAAAAAATTTGTTTAAATATTGTAATTTTTCAAAATTTTTTTGATAATCGGAAAGTTTAAGTAACACTCGATAGAACTGAAAAACAACGAAATTAAACATGGTGGTAGTCTGCTTCAGGTCCGCCCAACAATGAATTAAAATAATTACTTTCATAGAGAATATTTTAAATTACTACTAATGATGATAATTATGTTACTGACAAATGTAACACTTACGCGAACTGGTTTCATTCTATTAGTAAAAATACGATATTACTTTCCAATAAATTAATGCACACGCGCATGCGCGTATGTACATGTACGAAGGAGAGTGACTGGTGAATTCAAAAAATTATTAGAAATAGCTCTTTTGTAACTGTATTTATTTGCTTTTATATGTTAAGACACATTGGAATTATAGCACCCAAACAAGATTTATCATATTCCAATCCTAAGTGTTTTTCCCAAGTTTTATCCGCTAGTTCTAACGACCTATACAAGAACAATTGACGATCCATCATAGACAGAATCTGTCGATTCCTAATTGTGCTTTGAAATTCATAGCCATCTTTTCATCTTCACTGTCTACACCTATTTGTGTCGGTAGATATTTCCCGAGTGAATGACGATAAAATTTGACGACGAGATATGTCAAGCTTTTTATGGCTACCAGTGCCATAAAAGAAGTTCCTTCCATTTTGCATATAATAATAAAATCTTCGGATTATCAAGGCTGTCTGGAGTAAATGTAAGTTAATGCTTAATGTATAGTCAGTCATATCTGTGGTTTTATTGTGCAATTCGTTCAATAATCTAGAGAGTAATGCTTGTCTGAAGATCTAAGATGAAGTATTCTCTCCACGAAGTCGTCTATTGCCTCCGATATCACTCAGAGCTCAGATGCCAGTGCAAGCCATGCAGCACGAAAAGTAAACGGAGAACATTGAGTACCAGACGGAACTGATACTTTAATCTATCAGGCTATTGTTACAAATAGCCTGAAAAAAAAAAGACAGATGATATTTTTCAATTTTCTCGAGCAAAATTCGAGTGCCTGCAAATCAACCATTCGTCCGTGCATGGAATACTGCTGTCATATATGATCAGGCGCCCCTGCTGTTCATCTCAGTGTTCTTAACAGGCTCCAAAGGAGAATCAGTAATGTGATAGGTACCGACTTGGCGGCTCGACTCCAGCCACTTCCCCACCGACGGGATGTATGTATGTATGTATGCCGCATTCACCCTAGTCGGGTTGAGCCGGCTTCCTCCCTGACGGAGCAAGTCTCATTGGGATTTGTTTAAGGGCAGGGTCCCAAGTCCTACCCTGTTATTTAACCCATAACTGGAGGGAAAGGACGGATTAATACCCTTCCCAAGGGTACCAGCGCGCAAGTGACTGCAGGGCATTCAACTGGAATTCGAACTCGGTTCACCGATTTCTCTTTCCGAGCCGATATCCACTGCACCACAACGCACATCCGTCACTATACGCTTACAGCACCTGGTATTCCCAAGCGGTCACCCATCTAAGTACTGACCAGGCTCAACGTTGCTTAACTTCGGTGATCGAGCGAGAACCGGCTATATCACGTTGAATACCGACGGGATGTGGCTTCCCTTTGTCTGTTCTATAAATACTTTCATGGCTCCTGCTCCAACGAACTTAAGTCACTGGTGCCTCTGCAACAGGTTTTTACTCGTGCAGTCAGATTGGCAACTGGGTCTCACACATTTACAGTTAGATCAACCACATGCAGACGACAATTCTACTCCTGCAGCTTCTTTTCTCGCACTTCCCGTCTGTGGAACTCGCTTCCATATTCTTACTTTCCTGACGGCTACAACCTCCAGGAATTTAAATGCAATGTCAATACTCATCTCTTAATCACTTGACTCTAGTTCTTTCTGCACCACCCTGTATATCCTTTCCTTTCTCTTCACTTTTGCAATTGTCATCACATCTGTATTCCCATCCTTCTCTTGCTCCTTTCTAACTGGTTCGTTTTTCTCTTCACTCTCTTCTACCTAATCTTTTTACTCATATGTAGCTTCCTGCACATCAGTGGCGTTACCGCCTTGCTCGGGGTGATACGATTTTAAAAAATCCATTTTATCAATCATTTGATATTATTCTCGTTGTTTAAATTTTAAGGTTATAGATTGAAACTACAAGATCCATAGTCCAATCATTTGTTGTAGATAGTAACATTTGTTTAGAATAAATAGTTAAATTATAATTGACATGACACGTCTTGAGACTCAATCCACAGAGTTGCTAAACTTCTCTCTTATTTTTCTAATGTTGTTGAAGCTTTGGGGAGATGGTTAATGTTTCTTTGATTCGGCCTTGTGCTAGCTGTAACTGAACTCCCTACAGCTTACAAGTTTTATGTAGAATAATCTTCATCAGAATTATCAGAAGGTTTTAATCAAAAGGTTGGTTGCAGGTTGGAATGTGTGCAATCGTGTGGAATAGTGTAAGAATAACATATACATTTTTTATTTTAAAACAGAAATTTGTTAAAAGGAAGGAATGACAAGAATTCATAGAAATTAATGTTCAATTAGAAAGTTAAAGACATCAAGATTTGTAGAAAATGTTCGTAGTAGTAATTGTTGAAAGAGTATACGCGTACGTACGTATGCATGTATGTATTCAGTAGGAATGTCTTTGGATGGAGAAGAAGAAGTAAAAGGAATCAGCATGCGAGAAGGAAAGAGAAAGAGGACAAATGTCCAGGTCAGCTTGAAGCTTCTCTCGTTACATTTTAGCTTGTCGTCTTTGCTGCTTCCATCCTTGACTGTCTGTGATTGACGCTGACCGGAGCCTTTTATAGTATTCAGATTTTTGCACTTACTCGCGAAGTCTTTAAGTCTTGCAAGTAGTTCCCATTGGTCAAAATCAATTTAACACCTGGCTTCGACTTTTTCTTTAAGCGCAGGGTCAATCCTTTTTCTATTTGAGAAAAACCAGGATTTCACACGTCATTGTGAATTTTTGTAAAAGTGAAGAAGGTTAATTTTAATTCTTAACTTCTTATCCTACTACAGTGTAACCACCAAAGTTGTTTTACTGAAAATATTTCATCTTAGGCAATAAATAGTTGATCAATCAGGAAAAGATCGCAAATCAAACCCAACGAAGGCATTGCGGTACCTAAACTTTATATATATATATATCTTAATCCTTTCTTTAGCAAAAACCATGATACCATTTAGCTACACGGGTAGCTATCCAAGTATGACGATCATCTAAATCAGTGCTTCCTTTTTTTTCTAGCTACTGCCTTGTTTGTTCCCAGGCCACATTCCTAGCATCCCCTCTCATACTTATAGGTAGACACTTCTTTCATGAGGTATACTACAAGTTAAAAACAATAACTAACCTAATGCTGCAAAACTACACATACATTGTGGCCTTTCTCTGATACCATTAGATAAGCTGTCACCAAACAAACATATGTGGCTATATCGTTACACCTACAAACCTTGAACATTGACTTGCAGACAGTCTGATATGACTTGTGTGACGCGTCCTGTTCAGATAACGTCAACAAGATACAACATTCAGAAACTTCGGAAACAAAATAAAATAAAATCTTACTTTCGTGTATAACTTTTATAAGTTCATTCTTTATAAAGCATATATGTTTCTTAAGCGTGACTTGGAATTTGTAAAAGAAAAAAAAAATGGTTCTAATGTCACTCTGCATCCCCTAATATTTTTTTAACCGTTCCTTAGTCATCACAACTCCCTGGATATTTCTGCTGCCCTCAATGGGGCGATGCCACTCACTTTGGGAATTTCAAATCTAAAACGTCAACGCAAACGGGATTCATTCTAGTATTGTCGGCTATTCTAAAGAGGTAATCAGAATAATTTTGAAATTATTGATCCAAACTACGACTGTCAGTTTCACTGGAAACAATAGGATAAGGTTTATAATTTGCAACTTAGATATCAATAATTTTGAAATATTTAATTGCAGTTGGCATTATCATATCTGATAGCAGAAAGACTATACATTATAATTACTATTATAATATTATTATATTGATATTATATTTCAGAATTATTACTAAACTTTCTAGAAAGTTTTGCTTGATCTACTTTTAACGTAGCTGTTATTAAATACAATAATCAATATTTTTCTTTAATCATTTCACCTTAAGCAAGCCGATAATACATAAATGGTTATTGAAATTAAGAAGACAGAAGATAACGATTGACATCGAACTTAGGCGAGACGTGCGAGAAAAGAAGCCCTTAGCAAAGAACTTACAGTTATATCTAGCCAATTCAATTGTAAAATGATGAGACCTTGCTGCTAGTCTACTCCTCCGCTTAAATTCATAAAGTCTAGATACCATAGAGCAAAGTTGACCAGAACAATTTCCATGAAAGTATATATAGAAAGGGAACCCACATTACGGTTAATTCTTTTATACCATCTATTTCATTATTAAAGTATCAGGTACAAAACATTGTAATTTATTTTATGCATATTGCTATTACTTAAACATATCACTATGATTAATTTATAACTTTTTCTTTCAGATTATTAAAGCATCATTCATATTTTTCTGCAATATTCTCACTCATGTTCTTTCCATCTAAAGAACACATTAGGCATGCTTTACTTTATGAGTTTCACAGACGTTTCAATGCAAATGCAGCAGCACGATCTATTCAGGATGCTTATGGAATTGATGCAGTGAAAGAAGTTGTAGGTGGTGGTTTCCCCGTTTTCGGAAAGGAAATTTCAGCTGAACGATGAGGCTAGAGGTGATCGCCCCAAAAACCTTGATTCAGATGTCTTGAATGCTGCTGTTACTCAAAGCTCTACGGTAACCTCAAGAGAACTTGCACAATAATTTAATGTCTCCCATGCAACTGCGTCATGACAACTGAAAAGAATGGGGAAGATTTCAGTATTCGGAAAATGGGTCCCGCACGAATTGTCGCCAGAGAACCTGCGACAACGTGTTTCCTGTTGCGAATCTTTGCTTTCACGACACCTTTAGACACTATTTTTGGGTAGGCCTGTCACAGGTGATGAGAAGTGCCATCTTGCCCCATCCTGCATATTCTCCCGACCTAGCTCCCTCGTATCACTTATTTCGAGGATTACAAAACCATTTATATGGCCTTAGTTTAACATCACGAGAGTAGATTGAACATGAGTTAGATTCATATTTCACATGAAAACCTAAAGATAAAGAATTTTACAAGCGAGGCATTTATAAGCCCGTTGACAGATGGAATCAAGTTATAGAGAGCAAAGGTCGTTATTATTATGAATAAAGAAAGATTTTCAAAAACACAGTTTTTCATTTTCAAGATGAAATTCTAAATCGGCAAAAACTTTTACACCGACCTGTCACCTGATATATATATATATATATATATATATATATATATATATATATATATTGTTCTTTCTTGCTTGTTTCATGGGTTTGTTCTTTTTTCTTTTCTATTACTATAGTTGAAAAGGTATAACTATTTATTCTAACTTTAAATATTTTTAACAGGGTAGTTTAATGACTATTGGTACTGAAAATGAAATTGGCAGACCGTGTTCAAATTCCGGCCGCGATTGCTGCATTGGAACCATAGCTTTTTCAATGCATGGATCTATCGCTTCTTTCCTTAAACATAGGTAAATAGCAGAGTAGACTGTGCTCTTTAGCTTTGATAAAGCGGTCTCGGAAAATTAATACTGAATTCAAAACTGGAAAAGCTAACGGGAATTCGATCCAGTTATTATATTTCCCAAGCATTCAAAGGAAAGGGGGATATGGAGAGCCATGCTCACCTATATTCTGATGGTGATGAGATATGGTATTAATAAATATATACAACGTTTAAAATGTATAAAATAAAAAGAATTAATCAGTATTAAACGAAAGGGAAAACAAACCAATTTTGAAAGTAAATTTTGATCTTCGATAAAAATTTTATCATAAACATTTTATCATAAAATGTATAACGAATTGCAGATTATTTTTAACGAAACCACTCAAAAGAAATTAATAATACCGATATATATAAAAAAAGAAGACATCTCAACACTCAGCAATGTTCAATTTTCTTCGTCGTCTGCTTTTCTTCAATCAAAATTTATGTAACAGAAAAAAAAAAGCAGACTATCGTTTTTTTAGTTTTGGTTGCCTTTGTAAAAATAGATAAAATACAAAAATAAATAAAAAAATAAAATAAATTACCGAGGTAATTTTACCTGAAACTAACGTTGGTGTCATTATATCAAAGAAATAATTTTGTCGTTTGTATTTTTTCTTGATATAATTACATGATATTCGAAATACTCCATAGATTCAATTTGAAATTCACCTTTGCTTCGCATTGCGCATGCTCAGAACAGACTCCATGAAAAGAATTCATGCGTTTTTAATTTAGGAGTAAATAATAAATATATTATCGTTTTCCTCTGTTTTAACATTATAAGTTATTTATAAATATCATATATTCGTTATTGATATTGTAAAATTTGTTTTTGAGCTATTGATAGTATTGTATTTTTAAATTACAAATATGCCAAAAAAGGAGAAAAAACGATAACGACAAATAAAATAAATATTTGGTTTCGGGCAATGAAATATTGACCAAGGAAAAGAATAAAAAAAAAAGGTATGTTTTTGTTTATTTCTTTTTTGACTAAATGTTATAATTCTGAATTTGAGGCTAATAATGACAATAATTTATTTAGCTAGTAACTTCAAATGGGGGGGAAAAGATAGAGACTTTAATCGATAATTATTGAACGATATAAAAATGATTTATTGATCCATACAAAAAAGATCAAAGCTATTAAAAAAAAGAAAATAAAAGGTGTGTAAAATGTTAAAAGGAGGAGAATTGTAATTGATCAGATTTTTGTGTTAAAAAAAAATTTTTTTTTGTTAAAAAAAAAATTTTTTTTAAAAATATAATCTCAAAAAAAAAAAAAAATTGAAGTAAGTCTTCGAGAAATTAAATTATTTTTTTTTAAGTTATAAAAAAACTATTTCAGCATTGCTATTGCACACCATTAACGAATTTTTTGTAGTCTTTAAAAATTGAATATTTGCAATATTCGTTCATTTTTTTTAATCTTGTAGAAAACAAATATAATAAATATTTAAATAGCATTTAAATTTTTAAAACACTGAAATTTTGATAAAATTTAAAAAATATAAAATCCACAAAATAAAAATCATGCAATAAGTGATTCTTTCTTCACTTAAACTCGATAAGTTTTGTTTTTATTTTAAAAAAATGTTTTTTAAGAAAAAATAAATTTAAAATAATAAATGCATAAAGATATGCGTGTGAAATTTTTGTTAAAAAGGCGGTGTATTTAAAAAAAAGCAATTCTTTGAGCCATATTTAAATTGATTAAATTTTTAAAAAATATTATTAATCAATGCAACGTCATTTATTTGTTTTTAGTTCAAGAATATCCTCATGCATTTGAAATTTATGGATTCATTTAGGCAAAAAACACTTAACAAGATATTTTTTTTTAATTTATACTAAACACTAGTGACTAAACAGTTTTTTTTTAAATTTTGGACTATTAGTGTCTATTTTATACTTTTTGTGTTGATTTTTACTTTAAACAGCATTTTGATTAAAAAAATGTTTTGTTTTGATTTTCTTTTTTACTCATCTGAAAAAAAAATGTAACGGGCTTCACCTTGGAATAGTGGTTAACAAAATTATCTCGCAGCTTTCGTGGGTTCGATCCTCAGCAAGTGCATCGAACTTCAAACTTTGTGCCGTACAAACATTACTTAACTTTTTAACTTTATGACGCAGATGTTATTGTTATCAGTTTGAAAGAAAAAAAGAATATTTTTATTTTATTTTAGCGCCTATCTTTAATTTTGAATTGACAGTTTGTGCAAAAAAATGTTATTGTTTTATATTTATAACTTTTTTTTGATTTAGTACCTTGGAACGACAAATCGGGGACCCGAGTTCGAATTCCAGTTGAATCCCTTGCATTCACTTATGCACAAATACCCTTGGAAAAAAGTATTCCGTCTCTTCCAACCAGTTATGGGTTAAAAATAACAGGACAGATTAGGTTCTATAGTGTTGGCTGGCAACCAGTCTACCGTAGAAAGAAATGGCAACCTACTGCGGGATAATCTTCTGCTCAGTCAGTCATGTCTCTTTCGAGACATGATCGCCTAAAGTGTGTATCACGTATGGCAATTAACTGACTGACCTTAAAATTTACTGATAGTTATTTTAAAACAGTTAAATTTTTTTTACCACTACACTGAATTAGCTCTCCTACTATCCTAGTATTCGAAACCATCCTCAGCTTTAAAAATGTCTTACTCTTGCATCAGAAAAATAGCATCTGAAATGTATTATAATTTCTTTCAATTATTCCCCCCAACTAAAATAAAAACTGAAGTATAAGCTAATGTGTCAAGAAAATTCACTGATTATTAATACAAAAGAAGACTCATAATATGAGGCTAGTTAAAGAAAATTTAAGAAAATAATTCAATGCTAGGTATGCAAAGAATGTTTGGTGCAGTAAAATCAGTAATACCTGATTAAACATTTCTTCTTTCAGTTATAAATTGTTTATTAAATAAGCTTGTACTTTTAAAGACTCATGCTAGTCTTTATGCATTAAACATACTCAATATACCTACATTTTGTAGTATAAGTGTAAGTACTTCCTGCCCTTCACCCCACCCCTATGTCTAGATACACACATGAGAGGATGCTGATGGAATACTGAAAAAAAAAATACTGATGCTTGTGTCTTTGGTCAGATTTCAAGAATTAGGTTTGGCTGAGAACTTTTCAACACCTCCTACATACACTACTAGTTTTCATATGATTACCAAAATTAAGCAACATCATGCCTGGTCAGTAACTAGATGGATGACCACTTAGGAATACCAGGTGTTACAAGCTTGTATATGCAGGTAGTGTAATGAATAATGGTCTAAAATTGGAAATGAGAGAGTCAAATTTCAATTTCAGTAGAGTTTGTTATATTCGTTTAGACTCAAATATACTTGGGAAAGGTAGGAATGTACCTGTTCTCTCCCACCTATGGATTAATTAATAAGACTTGTATCCGTAAATTATTATCTCCAAAAAATTCTTACAGTCAAAAAATATTTTCTGACTGTAAATAACTCACAAAAAAAGATTGATAAGTTGTAAAAGAAAAAAATCGTACATACACAAATGGGGACATTTTTATTTATTTAATTTTTCATATTTATTTTTAAGGCATTTTCCTGACCCTATTAAGACAATCCTATTTGTCAATTTTTAACTTTCCAGCCTTTAATTTTCTGCACCCTTTTTCATTCAGACCCTCATTTGTATGAAAGAGAAAAATTCTCACCCAAGTATTAAATATTAGGAACCTAAAAGTATTGGCCTTAATTTCTTTCCTTTTGTGTCTACATTGCAGCCATAGGTTGATCCTGAACTTTCATATAGATTGAATTATCAAAGTTCTTTCCAATCAAATCATAGCAATGAAACAGGATTGCTAAAAATGTTGTTTTAAAACTAAAGCATCAATAAATATGCTACATGAAAGGGAATGAGAACAGCAATAATTTGTGACAGTTTAGATGTAGTGTTCTAACATAGATCTAAGCTGGTAGAGGTTCTATCATGTTCAAATGTTACAAATAATTAATTTCATATTTTTACCAAGATTACAAACATTGTTTTTTCATCACAGATGGACAAAAATGAATAAATTTGAATTAAAATAAAAGCTTATTTTATGGAAATTTTTTTACTTTAATCAAATCCCCTGATGATATGTATGTCATCTTTGGTATCAATTAAAAGCATTCTTGTCAGCACTGTAAGAGATAAAAGAAAAGCTATAATCAAGGAATTAAATTTTCAGTATCAGCTAAAATTGCAATCATTTGTAGTCTAACTTCTGGTCCTTTAAGCAAAGATGAAAAATATAGCTTGATAGTTAAAAAAAAATGTTTTAGCCATTTCTCCCTTACAAATCATATATTGTAATTTTCTCTTTTTATTGAAAATAAAAAGATAAATAATAGGCTGTCTATCTAGATTTATATAAATTAAGTAGAGTATTTTATGAATCTAAACTTATTTATAAATGAAACTTTGTGTGTGTTCATTACCTATAGACTCCGAAACGGCTGAACCAATTTTCTTGAAAATTTACACAGTTGTACTATAAGTGTCTGCGAGTGTTCTTAGCTAGGTTTTGTGTCGAGGTACTCTTGATAAATATCGAAAATCAATAATCCAAAAAATCGGGTTATAGAAGGAGTGGTCTGATTTTAATCAAATTTGATACACTCATAGACAAAAACATAAGAAATGATATTCAAAAGTTTCAAGGTTGCAGTTCTTACAATAGTGCAGAAAATCGATAATATATTTATATAAGGCAAGATGTTTGTGTCTGTCTTTTTATCTGCCTGTATGTCTGTATTTTTTTCAGCCCTTTTATTTTAGTTTTTGTTTCGGGTTTGGCTCTAAGTAGGTATAATTGTAGTTCTTAGTCTCAGCCATGATACCATTTACTCAGAGGACTTATTTAGCCTTCAAAATTCAGTTTACGATGAAAAAAACTTATTTGATATCGATACCAGGAAATCAAAATTTGACTTCCATCCATTCATTTTTCTTTCAGTTTACGTTTTCACTTTAACTGGAAACAACTATTGCTTTTTAGTCTTTCGTGCCAATGTCCAAAGAATCTGAGCTCCAGGACCATGGATTAGTTTTAAAGCTTTCATTACACCCAAGCAACGCCAAGCTCTACTGCTAGTAGATTATATTTTTTTATACCAAAGTCTTTTTGGAAGTAAAAAAAAAAAACTTGAGGGAAAACAATTCCATAGAAATAGCATACAAAACTATTCTAAAATGATGAGTTTCATATGATTCTTCATAAATAAGAGTATTTTGGTTGTAGGTGGTATAAATAATTTTTTTTTTCATTTCATTTGAAAACTTTTAAGAAAGTAGAGTATAATATAATTACTGTTTTTATGTTGTGAATGATAAATATTTAAATTGAGCTCCAGTTTTTAGTTTCACAAGTTCGGACCTTTATATGATGGTTAATGGAAAAGTTCATAAGCTGACTAAGATGTAAATTTAACTAAGTAGACACACCAGTTAGTAGACTAGAAAACATGCAAGTGTATCAGAATATAACAGCTGGTCAACCAGCTGTTGTTTTCTGGTACTCACAGTTAGGACTCACTGTGCTGTGTCCACAGAGTTGAATCATCTGCATTTCCTCCATATTCCTGTTATGAAGAGGAAGCTTCACTTAAACAGCCATCTTTCTCTCCTGAGAACTGCTACCTTGTGGGACAAACTCCCACTTTGGTGCTTTTCTAAATTTTACAATTTTTACCTCTTCAAATCAAGAGTCACTGTTTTCTACTTCCTCTTAAATTCACATTGCACACCTTATTCAGCAACCCTCTACCCTAAGTTGCTCTTGAGCCTTGTATTAGATAAACTTTAATAAAACAAATATTGTAAATTATCTATGCATACCATTTAATAATATTGTATAATTTTAATGGGATAGATTGTTTTTTTTTTCATTGTCGAAATTCCCAAAACTGTTAAAAACTACAGATCAAAGTTTTCTTTGGTCAGTATTCTAAATATTATTAGCAAAAGGCAACAAATTATAATATTTGTTGAGTCAATAAATTTTTATAAGAGTTTTCAATTGTTTTAAGGGAAAAATTCTTGTATAATTTTAATGGGATAGATTGTTTTTTTTTCATTGTCGAAATTCCCAAAACTGTTAAAAACTACAGATCAAAGTTTTCTTTGGTCAGTATTCTAAATATTATTAGCAAAAGGCAACAAATTATAATATTTGTTGAGTCAATAAATTTTTATAAGAGTTTTCAATTGTTTTAAGGGAAAAATTCTTGTATAATTTTAATGGGATAGATTGTTTTTTTTTCATTGTCGAAATTCCCAAAACTGTTAAAAACTACAGATCAAAGTTTTCTTTGGTCAGTATTCTAAATATTATTAGCAAAAGGCAACAAATTATAATATTTGTTGAGTCAATAAATTTTTATAAGAGTTTTCAATTGTTTTAAGGGAAAAATTCTTGTATAATTTTAATGGGATAGATTGTTTTTTTTTCATTGTCGAAATTCCCAAAACTGTTAAAAACTACAGATCAAAGTTTTCTTTGGTCAGTATTCTAAATATTATTAGCAAAAGGCAACAAATTATAATATTTGTTGAGTCAATAAATTTTTATAAGAGTTTTCAATTGTTTTAAGGGAAAAATTCTTGTATAATTTTAATGGGATAGATTGTTTTTTTTTCATTGTCGAAATTCCCAAAACTGTTAAAAACTACAGATCAAAGTTTTCTTTGGTCAGTATTCTAAATATTATTAGCAAAAGGCAACAAATTATAATATTTGTTGAGTCAATAAATTTTTATAAGAGTTTTCAATTGTTTTAAGGGAAAAATTCTTGTATAATTTTAATGGGATAGATTGTTTTTTTTTTTCATTGTCGAAATTCCCAAAACTGTTAAAAACTACAGATCAAAGTTTTCTTTGGTTAGTATTCTAAATATTATTAGCAAAAGGCAACAAATTATAATATTTGTTGAGTCAATAAATTTTTATAAGAGTTTTCAATTGTTTTAAGGGAAAAATTCTTGAATAATTTTGATTACAGAAGCATTTTTATGTCTTTCACATATTGGTTGTATGAATGGCATTCTTCCTGTGTATAAAAAAAAAAGTAACCCTTTAGAAAACTTTCATTGCCATACTATTCTATATTTATTGATGAAATTCTTGGGTGTTTTCCCTTCCCTCATCTTTCACTTAAATTTCTGCTATGCCCATTCTGATGATATCCAAATCATTGTTTGGTATTTTGGATGTTTCCATCTTAAGTACTATAATGCTTGAAAATCTATTAAAAATTCTAGTTGCAAATCATATTTGTTACAAAAATATAAAGTTATGTGTCTACAGTAATTTCTCCATGTTTTCACTAAATAGCAAAATATAAAATGAGCGAATGAACTTTTGAAATGGATACGTAGATTCATGCATGTGAATCTGGCTTAAACTCTAAATAACTTTTCATGGGCATGCTTCCGATTTATTATTTATTTAAAAAATTGCTATAAAACTATAAAGATTTGTGTGTGTGTGTGTATAAATTGTTTCCTATATCTTTGTATTCAAAGTTTAAATGTGTCTATGTTTTCTGAGTAAATTTTGTGAATAGGTGCTTTATAAGAAGATTCTTTTATCTAGTTTACCCAAGTGAAGTTTTTCTAACTTAAAGAAACATACTCTCAATTCACGATATGGTCTAAAGACTCGTGTATTGTCAGATTATTGTATGGATAGATTCGAACTCCAAAGATCAGAATTATGTTTATTTAGAAGTAAGACTAAAGTATTTTTATTAAAGTTTTTAATCCTTTATAGCATGTTTTTTTTTGTTGTTTTTTTTTTTTTTTGCCTTGGCAGCCTATGTAATATTTCTGATTAATATTTAATGTTTTTGCACTTTTTTCTCATGAAAAACATAGATTTGAAAATTCTTGAAAAAATCAAATAATTGTTGGATTTTAATGAAACTTTCAGGACTTATTCCCAAATGAATGAAATTATTTAATTTGTTTTTAAATGTTCCCCCTCTCCACTTGCTTAATTTAATGAAATTTTGAGAAATTTAAATTTTCATCTGGAAAGACTCCTTGGAGAATGTAAATTGTCAATTTTATTTTTTTCAAACTACTACTTGCGTTCCAAAAATCTGCTTTAAATTATAAAATAAAAAATACAACAAAACTATGACCTCATTTAATTGGAAAAACTTTTAATTGACTTTATAAATAAGATTTATTTCTCAAATAAAGTTTCAGAAAAGTATATTTTATTTTTGAAAAATTTTTAAAAGTGAAAATTAATTTGTTTAGAAATGTATGAAAATGACTGATTTCAATTAAAAGCAACTAAAAAACTTTGATTCCAATCAATATAATTTAAGTTTGAAATCCACCAGAGTATTTTGCTTACTGGAAATAGTAAATTTAATCATTTAGCTTTCAATGAAAGCTAA
This sequence comes from Ascarosepion bandense, assembly GCA_037127315.1. Classification (NCBI taxonomy): domain Eukaryota; kingdom Metazoa; phylum Mollusca; class Cephalopoda; order Sepiida; family Sepiidae; genus Ascarosepion; species Ascarosepion bandense. Next base: position 1,003,732 of record JBBBDQ010001746.1, on the reverse strand, counting down.
AAAGAAAGTTTCAAGAATGCATTTTAAACTTTAGGTATCAAAAATTAGTTAATACAAAAAGCACTCCACTTCAGGACATATGTGATCATGACCATTTACAACTTTCTTTTCTTTAATCTCTATAAATTGTGTCTAGCCATGAACGTTCTTAGCATGGGTAGGAAAATTATTTTGTTTTAAATTCAGTGTTGCTATTCTACTAGACGGGTTGCCTACCAAAGTTATAAAGCAAAGTCTGCTCTACTATTTTATCATGAGAGAAGAGTTATTTGCATTCTCAGAGGTATTAATGCAACTTCAATAAAACAAACTTAGCCAGAATATGAAGTCTACCTGCTAAATTCCAATTTCCAGGCTGTAACTATCATGCCTCCCATATATCTTTTGTACAGAAATAAAACTTCTTTCATTTTCAAATAAATCAGTTATTCTCAAAGTCCCTTATGTTGGATCTGGACTGGGTAAGATTTGAGTCAGTTTACTGATGTCTAAATCACTACAAACAACAAATCATAATGAGAAATGAATATATGCATCTTCATATTTTGTAAAGACTTAAATATACATCAATAAATGTCATACAATTATTTGTCAACCATTTTACCTCAGTCTGTCAGTGAGCCATTCTTTTATGGAACACAAGATAAAAGCATTTAATGCCTTGTTATTGTTTATTTATGAAATAATTTTATTGAAGCCAATATAAACTTAAATATTACAGGCCCATTGAAACTCATTACATTTGTAATATTATTGGTTTACATTATAGATGGATAAACTGTAGATAAACCATACAGCAAGCTTTCTTTCACCACTGTATTCACAGCTTTAGAGCATTTGAGGGCAGTAAAAATATCAAGGGGGGGGGGAGGAAAAAGGGATGGTTAGAAAAAAGATATTAGTAATTAAAAAAAAAATTTCTTTACAAAATCTGTATTACAAGATCTTAAATCACACTTAAGAAATATGTGTGCTTTACAAAGAATAAAATTATCAAACTCTAATTAACCTGTTTGGAAGAATATGACCATTATGTTAGAATCAATGTGCTGTAAAGTTGCATTATTTAGTCATCTTATAAATATGACAGTTCTAAAGTTTGGTATTCATAAAGTATATTTTTAAAAGTTTCCAGCTGCATTAAAATGAATAAAATATTCATACTTATGCATACACACATAGGTGTGCGAGTGCATGCAGATATATGTTCAAAACATTTGAATATTTTTTTACTATTAGAAAAAACAAAATGTGAGTAGAAAACAAATGAGTGCATATTAAAATTAACACTTTGCCTCTAAGCCTGTACGAATACATTCACTTTGAATTTTTATCTTTTTCAGTTCACACATTGTAAGACATAAAACATCTCATATTCTGTTCAGTATTTGCTTGTACAGCAGAAAATGAATGGTATCAATTTTCATTGAAGTTGGGTTTTATATTCATTTTAATTCTTCTATAAAATAAACTTATAAGTTAGGACTTTTTTGCTTTCAGTCATATCAATTATATTAGTATTAATAGGGGCAGTTATCAGGAATTTAATAATTTTTTCTTATTCAACAGAAATAAATTTGTTTCCAAATCTTCCTCATTCAATTTCTTCATCCATTTTAATACTAGCAGTATAGCCCCGGTGTTGCTTGGGTGTAATGAAAGCTGTAAAACTAATCCATAGACCTGGAGCTCAGACTCAGCCTAAAGAATATTTGTGTGAATTTTGGTGAGAATCGTATAAAAATTGTGGATTTGTATAAAAGACATACAGACGGATAAACAGGCACACACACAAACATCTTGCCTTTTATATATATATTATCGATTTTCTGCACTATTGTAAAAACTGCAACCTTGAAACTTCTGAACATTGTTTCTTATGTCTTTGTCTATGAATGCATCAAATTTGATTAAAATCAAACCACTCCTTCTATAACCCAATTTTTTTTATTTTCGATTTTCAATATTTATCGGGGGGTACCTCGACACAAAACCTAGCTAAGAACACTCACAGACACTTATAGTACAACTGTGTAAATTTTCAAGAAAATTGGTTCAGCCGTTTCGGAGTCTATAGCTAACGAACACACACACACACACACAGAGACACAGTTCCATTTATAAATAAGTTTAGATTTAGATGTACTGTTTTGGCAGTATTGATAGATTACTTTTTTATTTATGTAAATAAATGAATACTCTTGATACTTGTCTCTTAGTAAACTGGATAGTTTAGTAGTCTGGTGCTACTTTTTATCACAAGTCTAGACAATATGATTAACTTGCATTTATATAATTATCTTAATTGATCAAGAATTTACTTAAAATATATTAAGCATTTTTGTAGGGCTTTATCACAAATGACAGATGCACAATGAATCAAGTGATTTGGTTTAAAATGGACTTGTAGTTATTGAAGATTAGATATTAAATTACTTGCTATTGAAAATAATTGAAGTGAGATATTGTATCTGTTAATATGCCAGTTGGTTTATCTCATCAATAATTACTTTGATTAAATATCTGAAGCTTGAGTGAACAATAAGGTTTTGAAATCTTCTCATTTGTTTCCAGTTCTTAAGATTAATGAACAAAGAAATTCAATATATTCTTCTGATCTTATCTGTAATAAGCAATGAAAAGACGTGCTTTATCAGTATGTATTTGTCATTTGTTATATTAATGTAATTTGCCAATGTAAAAGAAAATAGCTATATGAATCATATCAATATAAATAGACTCAAATCCTTTTTCTTTTATATTTGTTTTATTAAATTACTTAAAGAATAAAAGTATGTCTGCCTGTCTACTGCTTTAGGCTTGTCTTGATTAGATATTTATACTCTGGCATTTAGAAGTTTTGTATCTCCTTGGTGGCAAATTTTCTGTCACAAACTGAACCTGTGCAATGAAATATTCAATTCTCATCTCTATCAATCACTTGAATTCCACCTGCATATACTATATATTTTTTGTTGTATATATGTGTGTGTGTAATGAATTAGAACACTCTCAGCTATTTGGCATGTATAATGATAATATACAATCTAAAAAGCCTGCCTCCTTCTACTGAGCACCCATAGCTCAGAGGTAGAGATGCCAACTGACACCAATTTGGTCAGGTTTCAATCCTGGGTAAAAAGCATTCGGATGTCTAACCGTACTGATGAGCTGTGATACAGCAAAACAGATCTGTCTGCGGACGACTATATATATATATATATATATATATATATATATATATATATATATATATATATATCCAAGTGAATAAGGAGCGAAGAGAAATTTACAACGTCCAAAACATTAATTTAAAACAGTGCTCGATATATAAAATAGAGCTGTGAATATTTATTATAAATTATAGTTTAATACATGTTCTAAACTATAATTTATAGTTCTAAACTATAAATTATGTAAACTGTAAATTATAGTTTGTACATGTTCTAATCTATAATTTATAATAAATATATATATATATATCCAAGTATGGGTGGAATAATATTCCCCATCCAAAGAAACACTATTTTTAAAAAAGTGCTCAATACAAAGTAGAGCTAATAATAATAATATTTATTAATAAATTATAACATTGATATGTTATAATATCACTACAAAAGTAGCTATTTTGTTTCGACACTTTTTGTCTCTTTTCAAGTGATGTTATTTCGAAATAACAACATCACTTGAAAAGACACAAAAAGTGTTGAAACAAAATAGCTACTTTTGTAGTGATATTATAACATATCAATGTTATAATTTATTAATAAATATTATTATTAATATATATATATATATATATAATAAATTTCAGTGGAACGAAGTAGCCTTCAAGACTCTCATTACACCATTCATTTGTAATTTGTTAGAAGACTTGTAGGAGTGCAGCAGGGTTGAAGAGCCACTTGCATGCACATGAACATAGCAATGCACTGTAGGTTGCGGTCACTATCATAAATGTTACCTGGTTGTACTTTGTTTTAAAGCTTTATTAAACGGGTGTCATTCCTTTTATCATTTACTAGTGTTACTTCTATCCTTTTAATTTTTTCTTTAATGGGTTTATGACTTAATTAGGATATTTTTTTTGTTTTTGTTTTTTTATACTTTTATACTGATAAAAAAAATGTTCATTTTATAAGAAATGATAATCTCTGGAGAAGTGGCAATCATTTTATATATATATATTTGTTTATTTAAGTTACAAATTCTCCTTTAAGCATGTCAGATTAAATAAATTGCAAACATTTTGCCTGCTTATTTTTAATTATCTGTGAGTATGAACAGATTTTATTAAAAATAAGTAAACATAATGTTTTCAATTTATTTCATCTGAAATTGTGTGTGTGTACACACAGGTACATACTGATTATATAAATATTTATCTGGTGTTAATAGAACAATGCTTAATGTAATATAAGCGAGCTATTAAGTATATATTAATAAATATACATATTATCCTACATCTAAAGCACAACTCAGTTTTATGCACTAGGCAATGTGCAATTCATAACATACACATTGGGTTATGCATGAAACTCAGTCATGCTTTAGATATTGGATAATATATATATATATATATATATATATGGATTGGAATCCAACAAGATGATAGAATAAAGAAAAAGAACATATAGGAAACTTATTTAAGTTTAACATGTTTCCCTTTTATTAAAGTATCTTCAGAGACTAAGAGAAAAATGAAGAAGCTATAAAAAGACAGTATACTGTGATTTGTGGCTTATTCTTATTGGTCAGATATGTGTCATGTGTATTAAAGAGATAGATATTGTTTTTTTTTTGTTTTTTTTTTGTTAAATATATGTCTGTAATATTTTGGATGGTAAAGTGTATAATAGTGTATTCATATGTTTGTATGGAAATGCTTGTTTGTATACATTAACATTAGTTAATATATATGTCTGCGTGAATATTAATGCATTTCACTTGTATTAAAACAATAGGCAATTTTTAAATATATGTGTGAGGAATATTTGGATGGTAAAGTGTGTGTGTATGTATATATATATATATGTATATATATATATATATATATATATATTGAACAGGTTAAGAGGCTCATCCCTTGTTCCCTGTTTAGGATGTGGTTTCCGGCTTTCTCTTTTCCAATCTGTTCACTATTACATAGCCCCCTGCACATCAGTGGCGTTACCGCCTTGCTTGGGGTGATACGATTAAAAAAAAAAATATATATATATATAAAAGGGTGCTGAAACATTGTTAACTCAATCAAGAATCTCCTCCCAAACACTTATATTTTATTAGATTTTGGGTAGTAGGTTAGGCGGAGAACTTTTTCAGCACCCTGCCTCATATATTTATAGACACACACTGGTAGCTTGTCCTTATAATCTGTATAGATAATATTGCTTGAATTACCAAAGTGCAGCAGATGAGGTTAAGAACATGGATATGTGTGTCATTGCAAGTCTGGCCATTTCGACTATCTGATGAAAAATATCTAATTTACTCTGCTCAGATCTAATCAATCACTCAAAGGCAGCCAACAAATTGTTTCTGTATCTAATATTTGTTGAGTCACTTTATTATTTATGTATTAACTAACCCATTCCTTTGCCAAAAATAAAAAGTCAATGAAGAGTATGGCAAATTGTTTATTCATTCATATCCAAGCCATTCACTATCTTTATTTTCCTTTGTTTAAAATTGGCTGTTTGCCAAGAACTCATAAGATTCTTACTTTTAATATTTTATTCCTTATTTTTATGTTCTTTCTCATGAGACTGATCATCAGTGTCCATATGTTTGGTTCAAGAATATTGTTTTTTTTGTTTTTTTTTTAATGTTTAGGCTTTAAATTTTTTTCTATTTTGACATACTACTTTGTCTGGTATACACTTCATGTGCTCTGCTTTACATATCTTGTATTTTTATATATTGAGAATGGAAATTTTATTGATGATTTGCATAATTATTAAATACTGAACTACTTACCATGTGAAAATGTTATTTTGCTTTATTTACACTATATTAGGACTATTGTCTTCATCTTTGTTGCTGTTATTACAACATTTCGATTGTTGTGCCTCTGGTCCTTTCTCAGGTGTATATCAATTTGGATAACCTACAGGGAATTTCAAACTGAGCCTTTTATTTAATCTATTTTAGATTGTTCTCGTACAACTGCTTATGTCTAGAGATATCTCATTTAGATATTAGCTTTGTACTGCTCAGTTAAAAAAAAAGAAAGACTCTATAATGTGTTTTGTGTGTATGTATGCGCAGATATGTATGAATGAGCATGTATACCATGTATATGTGTGTACAAGAAAGAAGGAAAAAAGAATCCAATATATGTATATGCCTGGTTGGTTATATTTAGTTCTTATTTTTATTTAGTACTGTTCAGTTATTGCTTGCTTTTTCTACTAAGTGTAAGTACACACTACCTGACCTAAGAATTGAACTTAGAATAGTCATAATATAAATAGTGTAAATAATAACTCATCATCCCAGAAATTCAGAAATGTTTTGTTTTTTTTTCTCTTACATATTTGTATGTGCTTAATGCATGCACATATATACATACAGATTCATGCTGCTCTAATCACTGTCATCAACAACCAGAAGGGCTAGTTTTAGTAACACTTGTACAGCTGTTTCCTCACACTTAAATTGATATTAAATGATATTAGACTGTCTTATGGAATTATCTATAACTTGCATAAAAACAGTTGCCCAGTGATTGTGACAATACATATATATTTTATAAATGATAATAAAATATTCAAATATTACATTTTTACAGGAGTTTTTGTGTCCAGTATGACTTATAATATGAACAATATATCTTGTTCCATCCCAAAGTTTTCAGTTTTAATAAGCAATAAAGTCTTAAATTACTGTAAAACATTTATTTTCTGTGTTCCATAATCTATATTAATGCTGATGTACCAAAGAACACTTTATATTCTTCTGTAATGAAACTCAAGTGCAGTACATTAAATTGTAGCTTCCATTTTTATTTTTATTCCTAACTGCTATTTCGGTCTATTGGCCTATATATATATATATATATATATATATATATATATATATATATATATAACATTGAACTGGTTGTATTTTGTTTTTATTTTTACATTCTATTATTATCTATAAAGTAAAAGAATTCAAAATATAATGAACTTAAAATTTTAAAGAGAAACTCTGTAAGGATTAATATTTGTACCGGCAAAAAAGTGTGTGAAAAGGGACAGTTTTTCTCTTGACACTTCTTTTACTGTATGTTCTCCTGAAAAAATAGAATGTGTAAATCCAACTTCATATATTTTGGTTTGATTGAAATTCTAAAAATAGCTTTTTCAAGTAATAAAAATTGCTGATAAATTCTACAGTAATATTGATGTCAAGAGAAAAATTTTCCTTTTTGACCCACTGTTTTTTTGGAGGTATGAATGTTAGACTTTGTCAAAAACTTAATGGTGAATCCATTTGCAAACACGCATAACTGCTGTTACAGTTAAAAACAAATCGGGAGCACCTTAAGGAACCCATAAGTGACAAAGAATAAAATATGTCATCCTGTGAAAGGAACAACTGAAGAAAAAAGAATTTGATGCCAAGTGGAATTCTCAACTTAATGAAGTAGTGACAACAAATAATTCTAAGAACTGATGTAGAGTAAATAAGGCTAAAGAAAACCATTTGCAAGCAGGTTAAGGAAGAATGGTTGAATAGGAAATGTACAGAGATTGAAAAACTAAAGGATGCAGATACAGCAGGCAGGCACAAAAAAATCAATGAAACATGCTCTTTGCAAGAATGAATAGAAATCCAAAGATGTAATGAACATTATGGAAAAAGAGGTACTGCATTTGTGGAATGAATAAATAGGAAAACTCTTCTATGACAATAAGCAAGAACAAAAACCTACAATATGTAAAATCATAACAGGACCTGAGATAGTAAAATATAAAGTAAGAACGGCAATGGTCAAGATGAAGAGAAACAAAACAAATGAGGTTGCCATAGAAATGCAATCTGTTTTTGATGACTGTTAAGACTAACAAGATTATTGCATTGATAAATAAAATATACAATAGTGGTGAAATACTGAAAGATCAGTTTTCATAACAACATCAAAGAAACCAGCTGTAAATAAATGCAAACTTTACCAAACAATCTACTTCATGAGCTATATAACAACGCTTATAATTAGGATACCAATGAAGATAGTTTGGCATAGAATCAACCTAGAAACAGAGGAAGAACAGTTTATGTATGTGAAATCACTGGAATAAGAAATGCTATATTCATGACTTGAATGTTATCAGAAAATACAATTGAAACACAGAAAGACATGTATTTGTGTTTCATAGATTACAAGGTGGCATTTAATAAAGTACAAGACAAAATTAGAAATGCTTGATCTCAATGAAAATAATATACAAATAATTGGTAGTCTATTGTTAACAAACAATTTGTCTGCAAATTGGCAATGAACTGAGTACACCGGAAAGAGGAGTACAGCAAGTAAGTGTCTTCTGCACCAGATTTATTTAATCTGTAAAGTGAGATGATTCTAAAAGAATTAGAGGGTCTACCAGGATTTATTATTGACAGACATATGCTTATGAACATATACTATACAGATAACACTGTGCTAATAGCAAATTCAAAAGAAAGACTGAAATAAAAATAAGATAAGAGAGTTAAAGAAAGTAAGAAGTGATTATTAGGAAGACAAGGCACTGTGGTAAGGACAGCCAAAAATGTGAGTTACACATTGAGGATGTTTGGAAATTCAAGTATCTTGACAGTGGAATTATATAAAATTCTATAAAAAGTCCTATAGTCTAACAGACTATAGAAATTTTTATAGAATTCAAAGTTGCATAAAAATAGCGAAAGATGCTCTCCATAATTTGAAATATTTTGGAAAATGATTGTGTGCTGTATTCTAATAAATAAAATCATACTCACAAGTATTTTTCTCTCTCTCTTTTTTTAGGATGTGTGTTTTGTGGTACAGTGGATATCGGCTTGGAACGAGAAGCCGGGGAGCTGAGTTTGAATTCCAGTAGAATCCATTGTATTCACTTACGCGCAAATACCCTTGGGAAAGGTATTAATCCGTCTCTTCCTTCCAGTTATGGGTTAAATAGCAGGACAGATTGGGTTCTATAGCCTTGGTCGGCAACCAGTCTACCGCAGAAAGCAATGGCAACCTACTGCGGGATAATCTTCTACCCAGTCAGTCATGTCTCTTTCGAGACATGATCGCCCAAGCGTGTATCACGTATGGCAATTAACTGACTGACTCTTTTCTTTATTCTTATTAAGTCTTAGGATCAAATGAAATTAGTCAGTGAATGTTATCTTAATATGTTTTGGTTAACAATTTTGTTAAACCTTCATTATGCTAAGTAAAGTAAATGTTTTAACTTAACATTAACAGTACAATGTGTTACTTTATCTCCAAATGAATGTTTTTTTTTATTTATTTATTTATCTATTTACTTAACAAGGACTCATTGTACTGAATATATCTAATAGGTTAAAAAAATATTGTTTATTACATATTTTTATTTTGACACTAATGAAAATGATTATTATAAACCTACATTTTTCTGATGTCAGTCATAATCCCTTGTCTTTAGCAAAATTGAAACTTGTTGATGAATATATTGTCTTTATTAACTGTTATTGCACTTGAAATATAATTTCTATTTCCAATACTGGAAATGAATGTATGAAGTTGTAAGAATTTCTCATTTGGTTTGGAAAACACCTAATTTTAGATTTCAAAAAGTCAGGGGAATCCACTTCAGTTAATTAGCAATATTTTTAATGGTAAAGGCAAAAAGATTTTGTACATTGGAACCTAACATTTGGTCAGTGAAAATAGTTACATGTTTTCCATGGTATCAAAGTAATTATCCATATCTCTAAATGTCTAAGCAGTCCTATATAGCTTAAGTATTTTAATCTTAGTAAAAACAAATAATTGGAAAAGAATGAAGAAAATCCCATTATATTGATATGGCATCTGTATAGTAGACAATTTTTTTTTTTTAATGCTTTATTTCTACACTGATCTGGTTAATTAAAATCAGGTTTGAAAAGTGGATTGACAACCTCCAAGTTCATCACTGTTTATGTTTTTTTTTCTCCTAATTTATATCTAACACTTGTTAATTGAAATAGAACAAATGAAAATATATTTTTTTACACTATTTACATTGTTTGAACTGTTGTCCTCATTTTTGTTGCCATATTCACAACCTTCAGGCTGTTGTACACTCTGGCCTTCTTCAGGTGATTGGAATTTCAAACTGAACCTTTTGTTTCATCCACCAAAGTAGTGTTCTAGTTCCACATGCCATGCCTTTTCCAGATGTCTCAGTATCAGTTATCTCCCTTTAATTCAACTCTTCAAGTTTTTGTTTAATGGTTTAAACAATGTAAATAATTACAATACCGCATCTCAGAAATATAGACATATAATATTTTGTCAGATATGTTTTTCTCACAAAGTATTATTTTACCCTGATCTTTTACTTGTTCATGAATCAATTTTTTTTTTTGTTTCAATTTCTCTGTCACTATAGTAAAAAGAAAACTCTTTGGCTCTCATTTTAACATGACTCTTCTTAGTCCGGTATAGAATAACTCTTCTTATCTCTATAACTAATTTGTGAAAAGAAACTTGAAAATTACTTGTCTGAGTCAGTCTGAAGTTTTTCAAGAAAAGAAAAATAATCATATATGTGAAAAATGTCCTGTTATAGACAAGCGGGGAAAATGCCATTTATGTATTTGATTCTTTTCACTGTGCTGTACTCTTATCTGAAAAGCACCAAGCAAGAAGTAGACAGGAGGTTTATGCTCTTAGGATTCCCAGCTGATATGTACAAGTCAGTCAAGTAAATGAGTAGGCCCTTCACCATGTTGAACTTGTTTTCTCTTCATCAGTCTTCCCCTACTTGTTCCTACCACTTCCCTCTCTTAGCCTACCATTCTCTCTCTCTCACTCTCTCTTTAACACTAGTTTTTATAGTATGCTACACAGAATGTTTGATCTGAATCTGTGGCTACTTCACTCCCTTCAGCAGGTTTAACAACTGAGGCATTTATGACTTGAGAAAAAGACCTGCTTACTCCCATTCACTAAATGACAGCTTGCTCTCTTTTCTCTTTATCTACATTTTATCTTCAAACTAATAGTTAAAGATTGCTAATAAATGGCTCATGGGTTGTGTGTGTATTGGCTCATCTTGGAAACATGATAGTATTAACATAATTTGTTCAAATTGGTGGTAGTTCTTGAGCTCTACTGGGAGATACCATTCTTTTTTATCAGAGAGCTAGTTAATAAGCGCAAAATTGTACACACAATAATAAGAGGCATCCGCTTTCATTAGCTGCTCCTATAATTGACAATTCATCAGTTCATAGGCTTGACATAATTTAACACCTCAATGTAAGTGCATTTTTAATGGTGTCCTAATTTCGCAAAGGTGTCTTTTTTCTTTTCTTTTTTTTCAACTAGTCTTGTAGGTGTAAAAAGTAAAACTTATTTGTAAGTTTGCTATACTTATAGTTATGTAAGCAATAATCAAGATATAAAAATAGTGCTGAGTAAAAAAAAAATTGTGTATGCTAACTTTTATAATATCTTATCTAATTAATAATGTGTGCTGTTAACACTAATCCACTCACTGCATAGTGTTTGATACAGTTGGTTTTTAAGTCGTTCATTAATTAAACTTTTGTTTAGCAAAGTCAGTAAAAAGGTTTTTTTTGTTGCTAGAACAAAATCACTGACTCTTGAATTTTACACTGAAATGTTGACCAGTACAACTAATGCTGGTTGTGATCCAGTTCAATCTAAAATCCCATTAAAAGTAAAGCAGAAAGTCTTTTTTGTTTTGCCATCAGCATGGCTGATGCTAATCTCCAAGTGAGCAATTCATTATGCCTTCTCAGTCTCACATTTTCCACTGACATGAAATGGAATTATTATATTGAATCAATTGCTAGGCAAGTTTTGTTTGCAATGTCATGTGAGACAAATTTTCTTGCTAGAATATTTTGTGCAAATTTATAAGTTTACCATTCATCATACATTTGGTCTGGTGCTTCTGCTATATACCTAGAGAATCTCTAGGTACTTCCACTCATTTTTGATAACTAACTTTTAAATGAAATTTTTAAGAATAAAAATCTTTTCTTGAAACTTTTATTTTAGTTTTAATTGAAAGCAGATCCAGCCTACATAAATGGACAAGAAGACCATTAAGAATCTTCATTCATGTTTCTTTTGTGTTTAAACTTAGATGTTGAAAAGGTCATGGTGTCATGAAAGGAATAAAAAAGGAAAAAAAATATTAAGTAGGTACCACTGCTCATTTTTGATACCTAAGTTTTAAATTGAATTTTTAAAAATAAAAGCTTTAATTTAGCTTAATTGAAAGCTAAATTATTAAATTTACTATTTCCAGTAAGCAAAATATGTGGGTGTATTTCAAAGAGAAATTATATTCATTGGAATCTAAAATTTTGAGATTTTAAAAAATTTTCAATTTTTTGGCCATTTTTGAGCAATCAACACATTTATAAACAAAAGTTAATTCTCAGTTTTAAAAATCTTGCAAAAATAAAATATGCATCTGTGACATATTATTTTTGAAAAATTAGCAAATTTTATGTTAAATTAACCTGATTTACACAAGTATTACTTATTTATAGCATGAAATTTAGAATAGCTATTTGGTAAACACAGAGTTCAACTTTCTGACCTTTCTACCTTATGTGTTGACAGATTTATAGTTGCAAGATAAAAGTGTATGGCTACCACAAGTGACATAATTGTACAAACTCTGACACAAATGACCTTTTAATTTATGCATAGAAATTACCATACAAAAAAAACTTCATATACACAAAAAAAAATTAAAAATTATTTTAAAAATAAGGAGACGATTTGTATTAAACTTTTTAATTTTCGATTAGTAAATAAAATCTTTGCTTAATAATTTTATAAACTAACCTCCGAAAAAAATCTTTGAAGTATTTTAAAAATATTTTTGAAACTTTATAAATTATTATAATGTAAAAAAAAAAAAAATGAAAACAATTCTTTTAAAATTTCATTATTAATTGGAACATTTGTTTTTCAGACTATTATGTCTTTAATTTTTATTATTTATTCAAGCAATAAAAAGCTTATCAAATTAAATAATGTCATAGCTATATTGCATTTTTTTATTTTACTATTGAGAGCAAATTTTTGGAAATAGAGGCAAAATTTTTCCAAAAGGTTGTAGACGATTTACATTCCCCAATGAGTCCTGCGTTTAACTAATAAAACCAATTTTCCTAACCAATTTTAATTTCTTAAAATTACATGAATTTACATGAGTGGGTGGTAACAGATGTAAAAAAAATATTTTTACCAAGATTCTTAAAAGCTAATAATTTCAAAAATAATTTAATTCATTTGTGAATAAATTCTGAAAGTTTCATTAAAATCCAACAATTATTTGATTTTGCAAGAATTTCTAAATTAATGTGTTTGTCACCGGAAAAAACTGAGTTATTTAATATTAGATTTTTCATTGTAAACTCTTGTAATGATTTGGTTACTTGCTAACTAAAATCAATACAAGATTTTGTACCAAAATTTTGAACGTGTTAGAAGGGATTAAAAAGATTTTTTAAAATAATTAAAAAAATGTTTTGATTTTTCCTCTTAATAATATAAACATTTTAATGGAAAAAGTTCATTTTTATTAAGTTTGGGGTCTTTTTTATTCATACTGTGCTGTTTTTTTTTTTTAGTGATTTAGTGGAGGTACCTACTAGAGATTCTTAACAAAATCCAAAGAATTTGCAATGTTACTGGTCCTGATCTAGCTTCTTGGATTCAGTCACTTTTTCACCACTTTAACAGCTTTTGTGTGCCTTCTCTATAAATATTTTCATGGTAACTGTTCTGATGAGCTTTTCTCTTTGTTATCTCAACTTTACAAATTTAAGCACAGTACTAGACTAGCAGCTAGGTCTCATCATTTTACTGTTGTAATTGTTAAATATATCTGTAAGTTCTATGCTAATAGTTTGGCATGTGGAACTCTCTTCAGACTTCTTGCTTCGTTGTCAAAAAGAAAAATCTTCTGTCTCCTTGAATCTTGTACATTTATTGTCCTCTGTTTCTTTCATTTTCACTATCTTTTTGGCTTTTATTTTTGCTTGAGGTGAAATTATTTTTTTAAAAAGAAAGGTAAAAAGGCAGTTTTCCTCTAATTATTAACCAGCTTTAACTATTTTTCAGGTTATCGCACAAAATTTAAATAATTTCAGATCATCTTAAACTTTTAATGGATGATTTAGTTTGATTTGATCCACATTTAATTATACCAGTTAAATGAGATGTAGACAATAACAGCTAAATCTAACAAAGAAATATCGTTACTTCTGCAAAAATTTTCATGGTCTTTATGCTACCTCAGAAATTTCTTATAAAATTGATATAATTAATGGAACAAAACTGAATTCATATAGTTACTAAAATCATTTAGAGCTGTAATTTTACTGACAAATGCTGAAGGGGTTATTAGTAATATAGGAACAAAAGGAAATTTTTAATCAGAAAGAGATTTCTGGGAAGAAAGCCTAGAGAATTGAATATACACTGGACATTGGAGACAAGAAAAGCAGAAGTGAACAGTAAGTTATTTAATTTATCTGAATGAATGGCAAAATATGGACAAGCAGTATGGTAAAAGGTAAAAAATTACTAAGAGCAACAAAAGACAAGAATTTCTGGAGAGCTGTTATCATCCATATATCCTGAAAGAACTTGGCATATAAAAGAAGAATGATGGAATGATTTTTAAACTGATGTGCAAATCTTCTTCCATGTAATGAATTCAATTCACAATCCAACAAAGTATGCTCTTCTTAGAAATCTGTGATTGCTTATAAAATTATCTAAAACTTAAGTTATTTTGAAACCATTTAAGTGTCATGATCTATACTATTATTTTCATAACAGTATATGAGTATCTTTGAAATGTTAGTCTATTAAATTATCTCCCTTGATAAAAACTTGTAAATGTTAACCAAGTATATCTGTTTCTAGGAAGTGTGGTAGAGAGAATAGAATTTATGAACCAAATTCAGTATTTAGTAGGGATGATTTTGATAACTTTTTATTATTGTCTTTGGAAGATTAACACTTCTTGACCTTGGATATGCTATAAAGAAGAATTACTCAGTATTGAACAGCCAACAATCTAATAGATCTTAGGAAATGTCCAGCAATTTCATTTTTTGCTTTTCTTTGACCAGAACAACAAAGGGTATATCTATCTATCTATCTATCTATCTATCTATCTATCTATCTATCTATCTATCTATCTATCTTGTTTAATTACTTAGTTTCTGGTCATTAGACCAGTGCACATTTGTATTAAAAAGTGTTCAATACAATTATATTGTAGAGCTTTTGAATATTTTCCATTTGTAAACAAGTTATTATGCAACCTAGGTTTCTACCATGAGTGGTGTCTTATATATAAGATGCACATATGAATCATTAATTTTTTATTTTTTTTTTTTTTACACTTGTTATCTACCTGTCACATAATTCATTTTTGTACAGCTTAATGTTTATATTATAAGCAGTAGTCTTTGAGAATTTAAATCATTCATTTTTTCTTTCAAAATAGGACTCCCAGTTACCAAATAGTAAAATAATAAAGGCTATAAAATTAAGATATTATTTCCTTAGAAAAGCTTTTAATTGCTTTTATGAATAAGATATATTATGAACACTACTGTCTTAAGGAAAAAAGTTTTTTCAATGAATAATTAATTTTTATGAAAATTGATTTTTTTCACTTTTTTTAAAAATTTTAATTAGAATATTTTCTAAAGTTTTAAAACTTTTAAAATTCTATCTTACTTGGTAGGTTATGTTGTTATTGAGTAAAAACTATATTTGCTGATCATAAATGGAAATGCTTACTACAATTCAGTGACTCTCCTCATATTTTAAAAAGAATTTTGTTGTTTTTCTTTTTTTTTTTGTGTATAAACATTCCAGTTTTTGTAAATACAGACATCCATACAT
This sequence comes from Ascarosepion bandense, assembly GCA_037127315.1. Classification (NCBI taxonomy): domain Eukaryota; kingdom Metazoa; phylum Mollusca; class Cephalopoda; order Sepiida; family Sepiidae; genus Ascarosepion; species Ascarosepion bandense. The sequence goes on along the minus strand of JBBBDQ010001746.1, from coordinate 987,609 downwards.
GATATCAAAAATAAATGGTAACTTCAGTAAATTTAAAGCCAAATTATCTGAAATTCAATAAAACATATCAGAATATTTTCATACATTCTTAAGATTATTTAATAGTTAAGAAATTATATAGTAAGTAATATTTGTTTCAAATCAGGTTAATTAAAGTTTAAATTAACTAGTCTTCCTCAGATAAAGTTTCAGAAAAGTATATTTTATTTTTCAAAGATATTTTAATAAAAAGTATTACATTTTGCTGAATGAATTCTAAATATGGTTAAAATTGGCAATTTTTAGCAATTTAAAAAAATATAATTTAAATTATTTTTGAAAGACGGCAAAGTATTTTGCTTCTTGGAAATATTAAATTGAATGTATATTGAAATTAAAACTAAAAAGCTTCAAAGATTTTTCATTTTTAAAATTCATTTTAAACCTTAGGTATCACGTTTCTCTGGAGAAATAAAACTTCTCTTCTGTTATTGGTCAATACAAGCCATTTGTTTGAAGCCATTGATGATTTTATTGAATAAATTTACTTTTTAGAATTTTAAGATATGTTTGTGTAATTTTGGCAAATATGTCTGTTAAAATTATTTTAATTAAATATATCCAAATTCAATCATTAAGCAAATGTATTCCTTTTTATTATTGCTATAGATTAGTGATAATTTCATTATCTGTTTTTTCTTCCCACTTGGTTTATAATTTCTCTTGCATTAACTTCATGAAAACAATATTTTTATTATTCAAACTTTTTATGAAGGGACCTTGACAGAACTAGCTAAAATCATAATACCTCTAGAGCATGAAATATTTTAAAATCTCTCAAATAGAACACAATAACTGATAAGTGAACTGATTGAAATTATGTAAATGTGACAGTTGAACTGATGAGTAAATGAGACGTTTTGTCTAGTAAAACCAAGTTGTGATAATAATGCATTCAGCTTATAGATGTGTGTTTTTTTTTGTTTTTTTTTAATGTAGTAAATAGGTGCTGGCTTTAGTTAGTAAATTGGTATATGCCATACCAAAAAACAAAACTATTCAGAAAATACAGTAAATCTTTATAGGAGCATTTATTCACATTGCACAAGAAAAAAAATCTACAGATGTAAAAAGAAAATTTTCTAACTTATTTCTTTTAATAAAAATCTCATCAAGGTCATTTATTTGAATGAGTTTTATCTTTCATTATTCAAAATATACAAACAGAAACCAAAATCAACAAGTACTTAAAATAAGACCATCTCTGAACCGTATGAAAAATGCCCTGGCAATTTCTAAGCTTTACAGAGGAATTGTGTTATGGCGCAGTGGATATTGACTCAGGACAAGATTACTGGAGAGCCAAGTTCAAATTCTAGTTGCATTCACTTATGCACAAATACTCTTGGGAAAGGCATGAATCCGTTGCTTCTCCCTCCAGCTATTGGTTAAATAGCAAGGCATATTGAGTTCTATAAGCATGATTGGCAACCAGTCTACCACAGAAAGTAATGGTAACCTACTGCAGGAAAATCTTTTGCCCAGTCAGTCATGTGCTTTTTAAGACATGATTGTCCAAGCATGAATCATGTCTGGCACTTAACTGACTGCTGAAATAAAAACAATTTTTAATAGGTTGAAGAATAGCTAACGCTGGTGATGTAGTTAAGAACTATTAAGCTAGATTAATAATGACATATTTAGAGTAAAAAGCCGCCTTTTATTTTTATTATTAACAACAACTGATAAAAAACATTATTGGTTATGCTTTGTTCAAAAGATTTGATAATCATCATAATTCATGTTGTTCTTAAGTTAAGTTTCATGAAAATGTACCCACATTCTTTTTACAATTAATCAACATGCGAAGCAATTTGAAGAAAAAATCTATTGTTCATTAATCGTTTTTAAAACAGTCTTTCATCTATTTTAACATGGTGTAAAGTTTTCCTCCCACTGAATGACTTTATTTTTTTGTAATTTTGAATATTTCTTTGAAACCACTCTACTTGTGCTTTTGTATTCTTCAAATTTATTGTTAAACATGAAAAAATATGTCCATGTTTCTCATTAATATGTTTGTAAATGATAAAAAAAGGAAAATTTTGTTCAGTTTTTTTATAATTTTATGGCAATATTTTCTAAAAACACCTCCCTCTCAGACCTTGTATTCACATTTTAAAATAGTTTAGTGAAAAGATATAGAATTATATTTGTAAATTTACACAGTTTGAATATACATTGAAAATAAGGGGATTTGTAAATGGATGTACTGCAGTTTTGAATAATTAGAATGTATCATCAATAATCAATGCTAACCATAACGATATTTTTATATGAATGTTGGTTTGAGAGAAAATACAAAAAGATTTAATATTATTAGTCACTTGAACAAAGTAAACTGTAACAAAGACTAACCTTACATTGGCTGAAAAATAAATAACATCTTTGTGACAGTAAAAGCAAAATTATTACTTAAGTCAATAGCTCTAAAAGTAAGCACATGATAATTAACAGTTGTTGATGTTTGGGTCATAAAATTATGTTAAAGTTCAATATCTGATTGTTTACTTAATGAAAACTGTTTAATAGATAAAATATAATTTGGATATTTTTGATTAGCATATTTTAATACCAGATTATCTTGTAAATATTTTATTATTTACTTTTTTGGAGGGGTAAATTTTCTTTTACATAGCATCTGGTAACAGCTGCCAATTGATAAACAGCCATTAATGTTTTACTTATTTTATTTGTTTTTCATTGAATGAGTCAGCAACGAAATGTTTTAATAAATCATAAGGTTTAAAAATGAACAAAAAAATTGTTTAAACCAAACTTTAAGTTTATTTTTTATTTTTTAATGCTTCACAACAACATTTTAGTCAAGAGGAAAAAGAAGTTGTAAAATGTCAACCAGTTTTTTTTCTTTTATGAGACTTCTTTGTCAATTTCTGATCTGAATGCTGTCTTCTCTTAGCTATCTCTTAGCTTCTCTCCTCCTGTGTTAACTGCCCTCTGTACTTTTCCCTAATTTCCTCTTTCCCTTTTTGCTCTTTTTATTGCTAGATACTCTCTCCTGTTATTACTAAATTTCTATCTGCAAGACTAGTGTTAACATTCATGTTTCTTTTCAATGAAACCTCAGCAGTAACTTAAAGCCATTAGTCATTTCATGCCTTTTCTCTTTCCTTCCTTTCTCCTTCAGTAGTCCACAAAGGAAAACTGAGCTAAAAAAAAAAAAACAAATAAATAAATAAGAAAGTCTGAAATTGTTTTTATTCTTCATTGACTGGTTTCTCAAAGTATCCGTCAAGACTGATTTTAAAAGGTTAAAAGTTTCTTTGTCTATTAACTAGGCAGATTTTTTGTAGCTTAACTGAGTAAATTCAGTTTCTCATTAAATAGACTTTAAGTTTACCATTCAGACTTTAAGTTTACCATTTACACATGTAGCCTAATATTTTAAAGATTAACAAAAGAACAAATTGTTATGATTTTAAAATTGTATTCAACATTGAATCTATTTTTAATGCTTTAAATTAAGTATCTCTACAAAATCACTGAAAATGGTTGAAAATTCTTGCAAAAGGTTGAAAATTCAGCAAATAGTTGGAGTTTAATGAAACTTTCAGAACTTATTTACAAATAAATTATTTTAAAATATCTTGGTAAAAATATTTTTTTATTTTATGAAAACTTGAGAAATTCAATGAGATAATTTTTAGTGACTATATTAGTCAAAAGTAGAACACCTTGGAGAAATTAAATCATCAATGTTTTTTGTAAATTCCGACTAGTCTTATAGAAAATCTAGTCTAAATTGTAAAACAGAAGTGCAATAAAACTAAAACATTATTTAATTAGAAAAGCTTTCAATTTCTTTTATGAGATATATTAAGCACACTATTATTGTCTTAAGGAAAAATATTTGATGAATAATGAATTTTTACAAGGTTTAGTTACTTTTTTTAAAAAAATAGATTAATATCTTTAATTAGAATAATTTATAAAGTTTTTAAATCTTTTAAAATTCAGTTTGGTGTAATGGTTAGGGAATATTGTTATTAATAAAAAATCAAAAAGCTTATTACAGTCTGAGGTATCTCAGTATCTTAAAAAGAAATTTGAATTGTTTGTGTATAAATGAGCTGATTTTTGTAGATACAGATGCTCATACACTATATTATCAGAAAATGAGTGATGACTATAATTTAGAGCCAAAATATCTACAATTCAATAGAACATTAGAGTACAGTAAGTATTTTCATAAATACTGAGTACTTAAAAATAATATACAAAATGGTGCTCACATAGTATTATACAATTTTTCTTTTGAGCATGCCCCCCATCCTCCGTAGAACAATATTAAATAAATACTTTTAGAGTTTAAATAAACTGATGTTGCTATGTTTCTTTTTTTTTTTTATCATTTCACTCCAAAGCAATAAAGCTGCTAAGATGCCATGGTTTACTGCATGTGAGAGTATATGTGAAAAAGAAAATGTTATTAAGGCAAGAGAACAATAAAAGAAAAGGAAATAAGAAAACAGATGATAACAATTGACATTGCATTTGAAGATCAAAGTTAACCAGAAAACAAGAAGTTGGAAGAGAGTTCCACTAATGAGAGATGCAAGCAAAGAAAATGTTAGTATAGAATTTACGTTTACATCTAGCCATTTTAACTGTTAAATGAGACCTTATTGTCAATCATTATTATCAGTTCTTATTTTTATATTAAAATCAATATTTTAATATGTATAGAAATATATTAATAAAATGAAAACAAAATTACTCAGATTTTGCTGTTTGTTTTAACTTGAGTAAAATATTATTTCTCTGTCTTAATGTTTTATGTACAGATTCTTTGCCATAGTAATATTTGAACAAGAAAAAGAAAGAGAAATCCTTTAAAAGTCAAATGAAATGAAAATTGCTTGTAAGTATAGTACTGTTAGAAACCAAGTAAATACTTTCTATAAGTATCGGTTCTAAGACGTAGGATAAAAGAACTACTGCTTTAGTTTGACCTCTTAGTAATATTAATAGTACAGTTGATTCTTTTCTTTTTTTCAACTTGTGGATTGTGTTGATTGTCAGCTCATTTGAATAATGCTTATTAATTTGCCTTGTTCTTTTTATTTGTGAAACTTTTACAGTCATAGAAATTGAAGTTCATATATTTCACTCACTTATTTAACATATGCCAATATTTGATGGTATGTTATGGTATTCTATAAAAAAAATTGTCATATCCTACTTTTTACAAAATCTTCAGGTTTATAAATCTAACAGATTATATTTTTTTTAATTACTTGAGTTGATGAATAATTATTTCTTCAAATTTATTATCTTTGGTTTTCTATTGCATTTATCTAGTTTCATTTTTAATTAAATCAGGTGATAAATGAGAGTATAGTGCAATAAAATTAACCAAAAAAAAAATGCAATTCATGATTTGGAATATGATCTTAACACAGACAGTACCTAGTAAGTATAGCCAGTCTTAGAAAGAATGGTAACCTGCCTTTATTTGCTTCAGTAATTAACTTAGACTCTTTTGATTAGACATCTTTTAGTTTATTGGAGGACCTAATAAAAGTGTCTTTCTATCTTGCTTCTGATTTTCTCTACACTGTCTTTTGTCTTGCTCTTACATCTGTTTGTATAAAAGATAAACTGTGAATGCATCAATCAATATATGGCATATCTCCATTAACCAGAGAATTGTATTGTTGATGTCTCCAGTGGCCAATATCCTATTAAGACTAGTCTGGCAATAATGTAGTTTGCCTCAGCCTATTCCTTTGCACCCACTCCAGGGCTGGCTGTCTGCCCATCACTGATCAACTCTAATCTTCATGAATATTTCTGCTGGAAGAAAGAGAGAGAATTTGACCCACTCAACAAGAAGTCACTCCTACTAAACATGGAACAGTTTTGTAAAATGTCACTCATTGTACTTGTTTGTGATTGCATTTGTCTTAAAAACTAAATGTATGAAAAATGTTCTCTGCTTAACATTTTCAGGCTCTAGGGTTGTGTGTGTGTGTGTGTGTGACACTGAACTTTGGCATTGATGTAAACTTATCATTACTGGAATGTTTTGTTTTTAGTTCTTATATGCAATAGATTTATGGGAACTAAGATGAATGTTGGATTTGGTGAACTAGTTTTTATGTGTTCAGCTAAAAGTTAAAGCTGACCAAGAATGACCCTTTAAATTTCTCTTTTAGAGAATATATTCTCAGTGAAAGTGGGGAAACACTTTATTAGTGTCTTGTAGAAAGAACTGTAAAGTACTTTTTGAACAAGTCTTTGTATAATCTAATCAGCTATAGAAATAACAACCTGGGGCTCACCCTCTGCTTGTTTAAAAAAAGAAGGGCTTTTCAGTTTTTCTTTCAGTTGGTAAATAAATCAAACACTCAGGCTGACTAACATGACAACTGACCTAGAGCTTAAATCCCAGGTTCTTGCAAAATTGCTAAGGATTATGGAGTTTAGGACTTTTAGTCAGTTCTCAGATTCTTTAATGAAATACTCATCTTGATTAAAAACACAAATATGAACAAACTTCTCTTTACTTTTTGTTATCATAATAGAATCTATAAAGAAAGAATATTAACACAAACTTTTTAAAGATTGCTATTCAAATTTATTCTTGAATTTCAAACTGGACCCTTTATTTAATCTACTGGGGTAGATTGTTCTCATTTTACTGACCATATTTGAAAATATCTCATCTAGTTTCTATTTCTATTTAGCACTGCTTAATTAATGCTCGCTCTATTTTCACTGTGTTCAGGTACATATTGCTGGTTCAGGGATTGAACTCACAATTACAATGTCACCAGATTCACAAATTAACATTTTGATTCAGCTATTGTCCATGGGCCAGGCAATGTGTACTTAGACTCTTTGGAAATAGGGTGAGCAATAATTAAGCAGTACTAAATAAGAACTCATCAAAATGGTCAGTGAAATGAGAACAATCTGCCCTTGTAGGTTAAAAAAAATGTTCAATTAAAAATTCCCTGAAGATGACCTGGATTGACAAATAACTGATGAAGGCTGGAAGACCAATGACTGAAATGTGATAGCAAAAAAAAAAAAAAAAAATGAGAACAATAATCTATGTGGAAATAAATTTCAGAAATTCAGAGGAGAATGGGTTATATTAATAATTTTTGTTACTTGGCATCTGTCTTGAAAACAAAGTAAGTGGTTGAACATTTTATCATCACCATTAATTTATAAATTTCTTATAGAAATATAATTAAATATTATGTTAGATATAAATTTTACTCTAAAATCAATCAGGTTTTGGAAAGTGTGCTAGGTTTATAACATTTTAGCACCTATTTGCATTTATCAACAAAAAGTTTAAAAACTTAGACAGGCTTAACTTAATGTCAATCTTTTATAAAGTCTTTTTTGGAGGAGATAGACTAAACTATCACCCGGTTCACACTCCACCCACAACTATTGAACAGGTGAAGAGGCTCATCCCTTGTTTCCTGTTTAGGATGTGGTTTCCAGCTTTCTCTTTTCTAATCTTTTCACTGTTATGTAGCCCCCTGCACATCAGTGGCGTTACCGCCTTGCTCGGGGTGATATGATTAAAAAAAAAAAAACAATAAGTAAAACAATGTTGGATGTCATTGTCAGTAATGAATAAATGTGAAGCAGTTTTGATTATATTTTCATCAGTCTCCTCAATTTATCAAGATAAAATGTAATTACATGAGCTCTTTCTTCTTTTAATGAATTGATGAGCTATTATCACAAAACAATTTGTGATAAATCAATCTCACTTGCCAACATTGGTCTAATGTAAGGAAATTATTAATAAATCAAATACTATGATCAAATATCTAACTACCTTAAGCTGACAAAAAGAAACTTACATAATGTGGAAAAAGTCTATTATATTGGTGATGGTATAGGGAGAAGGTTTTAAATTTGATTTTCAAATCCTGTCATTTGATAAACAAAAAAATATAGCAGTAATCTTATTTGATTGAATGACATTTCAAAATTTGCAGAACTGAAAGGCTGTTTGAACTGTAATAACTTTTCACCTTACCTTATGTTTTTGATTTGATAAAAGTAAACATTTTCCTTTTTTTTTCTTTTTTACTGATTTGTGTACATTTTTAGAAATATTTTTCTATCAAACAGTCACTGTGAACTTAGCTATTTGTATCTCAAATCTTCTATGTCACTTGAGATATTTGAATAGAAAGAAAAAGTTAGTTTGCATACCTTCCAGATTTATTCTTAGATTTTATTTGTGTTTTCAAAATTGATCGAATTTCCTTTTTGATGATTTTGCTTCTTTGAGTATTCCTTAGTAAGCTTTGAACATGTTATTTCTTAGAATCAACTAAATAAGGAATGAGGGTTGCATGGTTTCTTTTAATTAGTTACTCTAAATACATATTTTATTCTGCAAGATAATCTTTTTAAGCATATGCTGGTAACATTTTAAAGATATATTTATATGATAAATACACTATTTGAATTTCAGCTTATAAGATCTGTTTTTATTACAAATATTTACAATAACTTATTTGGTGGTATGATATTTTATAATAGCAGCTAAAGGTTGTTCATCATATTGTAAATAATACATATGATACTATAATTATTGCTGTTTTTTAATTTTGGTTATATAAAATTTGCCACAGGTCCTAAGAATGATATTACCTGGAAAGAGAAACAAGATAGTATGTTACTATTGTGTGATGGGAAGGCAATGTTACAAATTATGAAAAAGTTCAATGGAGATTATGGAAGAATAAAAAAAAAGAAACAGTAACATTGACAAGATAAGAACAAAAAAGTTAAACAGGCTTTGAAAATGTTTCTAAGAGATTTGAAAACTGTTAAGAGTAAAAAACAGGAACATACTATTACCTAGCAAGAAAATATTTGAAGAAGCTGGTGTTGCTAATGTAAACAGAAAAGATGCAGAATATTAAGATACATGAATGCAACCAAACCACCTCCTTTTTATGTCCTCATCATTGAGAGAAATATGTAAGTATGGTGAAGAAGCATATGAAAGTTGATTTCTCAAAACTATTTTTAGTTGTGAAAAGAGAGCTCCATTGACTTGACAAGATTGTTAGGCTCGTGGTTGAGCCTTTCATAGAAATAGTCAATCAACATGACTTAGAAGAAAATAAGTGAGTAGAGTTAGATGAGAATTATTTGCTGCTAGTATTTTAAGCGGTAGTGTTATAGTTCTTCAAATGATAATTGTATCAAGTTAAATGTAGAGAATATTTTAAGTTCTGGGATAAGACATTTCAAGTACAGATCACAAACGAAAAGCTTTATGCTGACAAATAAATTCATGATGATGGTTCTTCATATCCAGCAGAGCTTTCTATTGCTCTTACTAAAAATGCTTCAAAGGTACCAAATTAATGAAATGGACCTCAGCCCTTCCAGATATTAATTTAATAGACAATTTGCGGTTCATTAAAACAATACTAAATTAAAGATTCTCTGTTGGGAAGTAATAAAAATGGCTGTAAGTAATGTTAAAGATGAAACAGTAGAAAAGCTAACAAAATCATTGACTGAAAGAATGGAGGTTATGAAATGTCAAGAAGTCCATATTAACAAATAAAAATAGTTAAGTTAGGCCTCTAGAATAGCAGAAACCATCCAATGTGACCAAAGACAAACATTAGCAGGTAAGGTTTTGGTCTTCGTATTTTGGGATGCAAAAAGGTATTTTGTTCATTGATTACCTTGAGAAAGAAAGAACCATCAATAGCGAGTATTATATAACATTATTGGTGCATTTGAAGGAAGAAATCGCCAAAAAACTGCAACAAATGAAGAAAAAGTGATCTTTCACCAAGACAGCACACCGTCTCACAAGTCAATCGCAATGATGGCAAAACTACATGAATTGCACTGCAAATTCCTTCTGCATCCACCCTATTCTCCAGATCTGGCTCCCAGCAGACCTCAAAAGAATGCTCCAGGGAAAGAGATTTGTCTTCAATAGAGAAATGATATCAGAAATTGAGGCGTATTTTGAGGCCAAAGATAAATTGTTCTACAAAATAGGCATCGAATTGTTAGAGAAGCATTGTAATCAGTGTATCACCCTAGAAGAAGACTATGTTAATGAATAAAGTTGAATTTTGCCGAAAAGCTGTTGTTTTATTAGTTAGGCCTGAGATTTATTGAGTGATGTGTTATATATAATTCAATAGATCTCTTACTTTTGCTGTAAGTTGTTTACTACAGAGATTTTCTTAAATTCTTTTTTTTTTTTCTTTTTTCTGATTTATGGTGATCATTAAATGGACATATCAGTTTATATAACTATCCAAATACAGCATTTGCAGAATTAGCTCAACTGATAAGGTGATTTTCTAAGCACAGCTTAGATGTGGCACAAGGCCAAATGTATGGAACACCATTGTACCACCTCGAGTTGCCCCTTAGCTCAATTGGTAAGGAAGAAGCTTGAAGATCAAGAAGTGTAGTATTCTAGTACAATTTTTTTTTTGTAAATAACCAATAAAAAATAAAACTGATTTTTAGACCTGGATGATTGGGTTATTTCAAGATAAAACATATTTTGGATTGTAAGGATAATTCTTCTTTTTTGCAAGTGAATGAACAATTAACAATTCTTTTAAGACTAACAATGATTTTTTTTTATATATATACACGTTTTACTATTTAACCTATGGATTAGGAAAGGAGATGGATTCATACCTTTCCCAAGGATATTTACCCATAAGTGAATATAATGAATGCAACTGAAATTTGAACTCAGGTCTCTGTTTTCACATTCTAACCCACTATGCATTATACAATCTGTACAACCACCACAAAACTTATTGGCTATAAAAATAAGTCTTTCAAATACTAATCAAAGTATTAAGAAATAAGAAAATGTTATTAGAAACAAAGAAAAGCATGCTGAGCTGCTATGTAATATCAATACTCCTATATGGCAGTGAGTGCTGGACAGTTTTCTCTCACATGAAGAGGAAAATTTAGGCAATAGAGATTCAGTTCTACAGAAGGATACTGAGAATACCAAGGACTGAGCATGTAATAATGAGAAAGTTTTAAGGAAAATGAAAAGAAAAATTAAAATTGGAAAGAGTTGAAATTTCTAAGATACATAATGAGGGAAGGATTAGAAAATTTGACACTCACAAGGTATCTGGAAGGTATTGTGGGCAGAGGAAAACAGCAAGTAACCTTATGTAAATGAATGGCAGAACTAGTAAAAAGACAAATATTACTAAGAGGTGCAAAGATAAGAAGCCGTAGAGAGCCATGATTGCCCATACTGCATCTAGAAGGCAAATCAGCCAATGAAAGACAAGAAGAATGAGTGTTTTAAAAAATTTACTTTTTATGTAAGGATAACTAACTAACTACAAAGAAGATACTTTTTTACTGTTAGAAATTGAAGTGTGGGAGGATGATGTTTTGAAGTTTAGTCATCAATAAAAAAAACTTTAGGGGGAACTTAGAATGATTAGAACATTTCAGTCTTTATTTGAATCCAATCTTCAATTAAAAAAAAAAGAGATAGTGTTTACTCATATTACTAGAGTTGATCAAGATAGTACCATGACCTTCTTTATCTATAAAGAAGGTCATGATAGTACTCCTCTTTTTGTTCATATGTATCATCTTACATTCCTATATTAACTACAAGGTTCATTTTCTTAGAAGAAAAATCTGTCTCAACTTTAGATCCCATCTATTTTCCAGTTAGTCCACTCCTGTCAGCTGGACCAGTAAGGACAGAAGATTAGGGAGTGCCTTGCCTCAACCATAAGCCTCATGCAGGATATGTCAATGATACTCTTCCTTTATCTCTAAAAGAGATTAATGAAATTAGAATGAAATCTGAAGAGTGAATAACTTAATTTTCTCAATTATTCATATTTTGCTATGCTCAAAAAGTAAATTTTGTACTAAACATTAAAAGCTTTGTTTCTAAGAATTTACTTGTAACTTCTTAAGACTGTTGTAAATTCAAAATATTCCAATAATTGTTCTCTTTTATATTCTAGCACACTTAGTTTTAATATTTCTAGAATTGGAGTAGATAGTTCCTACTATCGCCCGGTCTCACACTCCACCCCCTTCTTTTGATCAAGAGTAGAGGTGATCGCCTTGTTTCTTGTTCAGGAAGGGGTTTCCGGTTCATCCCCCTTCTTCGGTCTTAGTGTTAGTTCAGCTGGAAGCTGTTTGCAGTTATGCAGTATGGTGGCAATGTCTTTACATTCTGAGGGTACCGGGTTGGCAGTTTCCTGGTTGCTGCTTCCACCTGGTAGTTAGGAGCCCGAACTCTTGCGTAGCGTCTTGAGAGGCTGTTCTGATCAACAGTTGAATAATACCGGGGTTCTTGTAGTGCCATATTGCGCTTGGACGGTCGTCCCTGCATGAACGTTTGGTGGGCAACCCCGAGGCCACATTATGTTGTAGGCCGCGCCAGTCTCCATCCTTCACATGCTGCAAACAAGTGACTGATTGACTCTATTCTAAGACCTCTCCTTAACTGAATCACTATGGAAAAAAGCAAACATAATAGCAAAGCTAAACCAGCTAGTTTGAAAACGCCCAAACCCGTCTGCGTCTCTTACACTAACATATGTGGTATCCGCACTAACTTCCTCAGCGTTGATTCATTCCTTCACACTAACTCACCTGATATCTTGGCCCTATGTGAAACTAACCTTAACCCTTCTATCCCCTCTTCTGAGTTTGACGTTCCTGGCTACCTTCCCCTTTTCGGGAAGGACTCCAATGTTCATATGCATGGGCTTGGTGTGTATGTCAGCGAACACCTTCCCCTAGCTAGGGCGACATCCCTTGAATCCCCGGATCATTCTTTCATGTGCTTCCGCCTCTCACTTCTAAGCTCGATTAGCTATCTCTTCTTTCTCTACCACTCCCCTTCCTCCCCTGACTGTTCGTTACTTGACAGTGTCTCTGACAATATTGACAAAGCCATTTCTTCCCATCCCTCTGCCCATATATTCATGTTTGGTGACTTTAACGCCCACCACACCAAGTGGCTGGAGAACTCTGTCACCGACCCTGCTGGTGTCCACACCATGAATTTTTCAATCACCCAATCCCTTACGCAAGTGGTGAACTTCCCCACACGTTTCTCCGACAACCCTAACAGAAGGGACTCACTGCTAGACCTCTGCTTCACTTCCATCCCAGACTCTTGCACTACCAGACAACTCTGCCCACTTGGTAACTCTGACCACACCGTAGTTTCCGTCAACATTTCATTCCACTCCCACCCAACCCAAGAAACCCAGACAAGTAGAATATCCTACTGCTACCAAAGAGCAGATTGGGATTTGTTCCAAGACTTCCTCTGTGACGTCCCTTGGAACAACGTTTTTAGTCTTCCCATCAAAGAATGTGCATCCGAGGTCTCCTCCTGGGTTAAGGTTGGCATCGATGCTTTCATCCCTGCCAGGAAATTTCAGCTTAAATCTCATTCGTCTCCATGGTTCTCGCCGGCTTGCTTGGCCGCCATTGCCAACCAGAATCATTTTCTATCATAATTAAGGTAAGAATTAACTTTCTAGCTGCAAGAATAATCTTGATTTCTCTATAAGTGTTCTCTACATGGTTTTTAACGAACTTAATACAGGAAGTAAATACAGGAAATTTCAGCTTAAATCTCATTCGTCTCCATGGTTCTCGCCCGCTTGCTCGGCCACCATTGCCCACCGGAATCATTTCTTCCGACTCTATCATAGCTACGCGTCGGACCAAAACAGACGCCTCTTCGCTTCAGCTCGTAATAAGCGTAAAAAGATACTTAACGAAGCTAAGATGTTATTTGCTGCCAGAATGAAGCAACGCATAGCATCCTCTAAGTTCGGCACCAAGGATTACTGGCGACTCTGTAAAAGAGTACTTAACAAGAGCAAGTCCACAATACCCCCACTAATAAACAAATTTGAGGTCCTCACCTCCCCAGCAGACAAGGCTGAATGCTTTGCACGCAGATTCTCAAATGATTCGAGACTGGACTCATCTGGAGTTTCTACACCCGACTTCCCACCTAGAACTGATGCTCAACTGAATGACGTCCATATTACACCCTCGCTTGTCTCTAAGATAATCTCAAAACTTGACCCTCACAAAGCGAGCAGAGGGGACGGAATCCCAATCATAGTCTTAAAGAAATGTGCCCCCAAACTTTCCTCTGTACTTTCTAAGCTCTACAACTTCTGCCTATCTGCTTCCTGCTTTCCTGCATGTTGGAAATCTTCCTCTGTAGTTCCTATATTTAAAAACACTGGAGAACCCTCGGACCCCGCAAATTACCAACCTATCAGCCTTCTTCCGATCTTTGGCAAAGTGTTCGAAGCCATTATCAACGCCGAAGTGGTTCAGCATCTCACAGCACACAGGCTCTTCTCGGACAAGCAGTATGGTTTCCGTTTCACCAGGTCTACTGCTGATATGCTAACGACCATCACCGAGTACATATATCAGGCACTTGATAGGAATGGTGAAGCCCGAACCGTTGCCTTGGATATCTCTAAAGTGTTTGACAGCGTTTGGCATGCTGGCCTTCTATGCAAACTGCGGAGCTATGGTATAGCTGGACAATTGTTTGAACTAATCCAGTCATTCCTATCTAACCGCACATTGAAAGTGGTATTAAATGGACATGCCTCCCAGAACTACCATATGAAGGTGGGTGTCTCTCAAGGCTCTATCCTAGGTCCTACGCTCTTTCTGATCTACATTAATGATCTCCCTGATACCATAAGATCCCAAGTAGGTATGTACGCCGATGACACCACAGTTTATTCTCGCCTCGATCAAAAATCTGGTGTAGGCGACAAAGCTAACCTTGCAGCCGAGCTTGGAAAGGACCTCCAATCAGTAGTGGACTGGGGTAAGAAATGGCTCGTAAATTTTAATGCTTCTAAAACGAAGCTACTATCAATTAATCATCATAGACAATTGCACCTACCTCCTATTAGCATGGACCAGGCTTGCCTCCCAGAGAGTAAAACACTACGCCTCCTTGGTCTCACACTTTCAGCGGACCTCAAGTGGAATGACTATATCGAATCCATTGCTAAATCCGCTGCTATGAAAGTCGGTTCTCTGTGCAGGGCCCGGAGGTTTTTTTCCGTCTGAATCTATCCTGCACATTTATAAATCTACCATCTGCCCGTGCATTGAATACTGTTGCCATATCTGGTCGGGTGCCCCTGCTATTCTCCTTGGGCTTCTAGACAAGGTACAGTGGAGGGTCTGTAATGTGATCGATACCGACTTAGCAGACCGCCTGCAGTCTCTCTCTCACCGGCGCAATGTGGCTTCCCTGTGTCTCTTCTATAAATACTTTCACGGCTTCTGCTCTGATGAACTTAGATCACTGCTGCCCCCTAGGTTCAAATTTGCACAAGATACTAGATTAGCAACTAGATCCCACCCTTTTACAGTGAAACCGATAAAATGCAACTGCAACTTCTACTCCAATAGTTTCTTTTCTCGCACTTCCTGACTGTGGAATTCTCTTCCACATGACTGCTTCCCCGACGGCTACAATCTCCAGGAGTTTAAATGTAAGGTCAATAGACACCTCCTAACAAACTAACTTCCATTCTTTCAAACACTCTTCCCACCCACCCAACTATCTACCCCCCTTTCTGACATTTCCTATATCTAACCACTCTTCCTATTTACCTTCCCCTATGTAGCCCCAAGCGCAATAGTGGCAGTGGAATGCCTTGCTTGGGGTGAAATGATTTAAAAAAAAAAAATATTAAAAAATTTGAATAAAATGAACTCTTAGGAAATAAGCTAATTTATGCTTTTGTTTATAATACAAAAATTAATTATAAAAATTAAGAATGAGCCAAACAAAATGGTTATAATAAAAAGAATGAAATTTAGTCATGAAGATTTGAGGGCAAGAACACTTTAAAGAACACAATATCCTATTCAGTTAAACTATTGTACATTTATTGTTAAAGTCTTTTTTATCAGATTGATACTGTTTTCCTTACTCTACTTAAAATTTTCAAAAGTTTGGTTTTTAACTAAACAAAATAAGTTTTTTTTTTTTTCATCTTTATTTCTATTTACAAAACTCTTATATTTTTTGCTCCATCTTTATTTCTGCTATTTAAGATAGTCATTACTAGCCAAAGACTCATTTAAAATAACTGACAGCTTTTTGTATGTTAATCATATTAGACCAATAAAGTTTCAAAATGCTTAACAATTAAACATTTACCATATTTTATTTTCTACTTCTTTCCTTTAAGTCCAAAAATAAAGAGCAATGGCCATAAAATGTGTCTGAAGAAAACCACATACAGTGATTAAAACGTCATTTAACAAGACTCAAACACAAATTAATATTTTTATATCATTTTTAAAAAATTGTCTTGTAGTTTCCATATTTATCAAGTCACTTGAGACGATTTCTGTGAAGAATTTAGTTTTGAAATTTAATTGCTATTCATTAATATAAAATAAAATTGAAATACTTAGTTATTTGACATTTCAGATACAATATGACAGTCAAACAAGCTATAAGTATTACTTTATGAAGGGAGTGTTGAAAATGTCTTGACCTGACTATGAAGAGCCTGAAAAACAAATACTGATATTTAGTCATTTGGTGAAAATATGGGACATGAGTTGGGCTGAGAATTTTTCAGTACCACCTCATATAAAGATTTTAATATCATTACTAAAAAAATTGTCGTTTTTTATATTCATTACTTAGAGGTTAGATACAAAGTGATTTTATAATTTTAGGTTTCTTGAATTGTAAAATAAATGCTTCATATTTCTGCCCAGATACCATTTTTATTAAGGAAAAATGCTGTTTATATAAGTTGAGATATTTTAAGTCTGACTGTGATAACCAGATATACTTAGTCTTGACAAGTTTGTCATAAATTGATAATATGAGATATGACTATTATTAGATAAGGTTTGATTATTTCAGTCGATGATTTCCTGGCACTTCAAATCATTCTAATTTTATCCAATTCCTCCTTATAGATGCTTCCTTCTCCACAATGGATAGAATCTTAGGCCTCTACTAATGTTTTGCCATTTACACATTACCCAAGAGGCCACAAATGTCATGTTGAAATGTTCTGTTTTTTAAAGACAAAGAAACATTGATGTTTAAGTGTTTATTCCAATTTTAAAACTATCTTAAATGTTATATTTCATTGTGGCATTGAATCAAGTTCTCCATTTTACACTAAATTCAAATTGAGTTTTAGAATATGAAAAACAATGAAAGGATTATCTTTTTATGCAAAGCATCCCTGTGTATGTGTATGGGGAGGTGTCAGCAAAAAATAAGCCAGTCAGTTAAGTGCTATATGAGATACACGCTTTGGACGATCATGTCTCAAAAGAGACATGACTGGGCAGAAGATTATCCCGCAGTAGGTTGTCATTGCCTTCTGCAGTAGACAGGTTACCAGCCAAGGCTATAGAACCCAATCTGTCCTGTTATTTAGCCCATAACTGGAGGGAAGAGATGGATTAATACCTTTCTCAAGAGTATTTGCGCATAAGTGAATGCAATGAATTCAACTGGAATTCGAACTCGGCTCTCCAATTTCTCGTTCCAAGCTGATATCCACTGCACCACAACACACATAGAGAAGAAAAAAGTGATAAGCAAAAAAAAAAAAGGATAAGAAGAAATAGAAAAAGGGTTACATTCTGAAGACATTTGAAAAAAAGAAAACAGAAAATAACTCTAAGGCTGTTGTCAAGATAGCACCTACATTCTTAGTTTAGTTAATGTCTGATAAAAGATCATCAAAAATGAGCTTTTTTTTTAATTACACTTTTTAAGTTAGAAAACTCTAAAAGTTTCTTTAATCTATTTATTTATTTTATTTGTGATGTCAAGTTATCTATAAAAAGATTACACCTTATAAAAGGAAATGGCTAAATTTAATCTGCTGAGCTTTCAAAATTCAAGCAATTTTTAATTAAGCTGAATTCAAACTATTTTGAACCATGTATTTGGAATTTCATTTATTCTCTATCATAAAATGTTTGTATGCATATAGAAATAATTTGAAACATTTAATTATTATATGCTTCTATATATTAATGATACAATATATATATATATGTGTGTGTGTATATATATATATATATGTGTGTGTGTGTATATATATATATATATATATATGTGTGTGTGTGTGTGTGTATATGTGTGTGTGTGTGTGTGTGTGTGTGTATATATATATATATATATATATATATATATATAGATGAGATTTACACATTTCACATTCACATATGCATTTAGTGTAATTTTTATATCAGATTATGGAATAATTTTTTATCTTCTCCTATATTATATGACATTGTATTTTTATGTTACTGTTTCTCAAATGCATGGATTAGTTTAACTAAACTTTGAACATGATCTGTGTATTTACAAATGTTTTAGAAAAATTGGATTGAGAAACTGTTAACAAAATCATGAAAAACAATTCTCTTCTACAAAATATGTGATTTATGAGAAATCTGATACATTTTCATCTGATTTT
This sequence comes from Ascarosepion bandense, assembly GCA_037127315.1. Lineage (NCBI taxonomy): Eukaryota > Metazoa > Mollusca > Cephalopoda > Sepiida > Sepiidae > Ascarosepion > Ascarosepion bandense. The sequence continues at coordinate 969,028 of JBBBDQ010001746.1, read as the reverse complement.
TTAGCTGTTATCACCATAATTTCATCTATGTATATTAGTAAATAACTGATGTGCTGTACTGTAATAAACAAGTCAGTCACTTAACATTTGTACTTTTTCAATTTGCACTAACTGAAAAAAAATAAAATAAAATAAAAAATGTGTGAAATGAATTATGGTCTTTGTTTATTATCTTTTCTTTAATTTTCTTTATATTAAAACCAGAATTGAAAATAAGGCTTGAATAAATCCAGGATTGTTGCTTACATGATGGAAAAAAATAGCTCCAAATCATCAAATGAAATAAATATCAAGGAATATATCACTTTGTAAATGATATAGTGTTTCACAATACTTATTCATTTTCTTGCTTTTAATAGAAATCTCTTTGTTTAGTATGAATTTTCCAAGTACAATTTGAATGTTCATTAGATTTATTTATTCTGCTGTTCTTGTTACAGGAAAATAATATTTTCAGTTCATAAAATATTTGTTTTTCTTCAAACAAACAAAAAATGATTTTTTTTTTTGTATTTTTATTTAACAAATTTGATTTAGTATTTATTCCTTGAGTTACCAATTATCTGCCTGGTGTCTCATGACATAAAACACCTCTGATGAGGTTTCTTAATTGTATTGTTCCACTAGTGAAGTAAATTTTCCTACATCCAACCTCTAAATCTGGGAGGAGAATAGATGGATTCATACATTTCTCAATGGTATTTGCACAAAAGTAAATGTAATGAACGTGACTGGAATTTGAACTTGGCTTGCAGATTTTCCAAGCTGCTAACCATTACATCATCTTTAGTAATGACCTGAATAATTAAAAATTAATGCTATTTTCTTTATATGCAGTTATATACTGAAAATGTTTTAAAAGCAAATAGCATAAAGATATTTCTAGAGAAATTATTCATCAATGTCTTGGCATTGATGTAAAAACTTCTTGATATTTACTTTTTTCTTTCATAATTAAAAACAAATGTAAACATGAGCAAACGATTTTGCTGAGTGTACTTTTTGATACAGCCACTATTTTGTCATTCAAGTATTTTTTATTTTATTTTAAAAATGATAATTAGTGAATTCTTAAATTTATAACATTTATATGGAGTTGTTTAGCAATATCGACAGTGTTTACAGTCTATATTAATACTTCATATTTTATTAAAATAGCTTTTATGAGAGCTGAAGCTTAACTCTCAACCAAATTATTATTGTATTAAATTGAATTTTGTCATTCAAGAAATTCATACTTTTTTTTTTACTGTTGATGCCCCAGACAATCAGAGTTAAAATGAGCAACAAAATCTCATGAAGATTTATTGTGTTTATGCTGAAATAAAGACTTTTATTAATCATGGCTGGACAGTTACATAAATTGAAGATAAGACAACATGGCTGTTGAAGTATAAAATAAGCCAGTGTTGTCACTGGATATTATTATAATCATTACTTGAATAATGTTTACTTTCCTTACTTTCTCTAATCTCAACTAGTAGTCACTTGATACATATTCTTAAACTATTATAATACAACAATATTAAATCAGTATTTTTAAATATATTTTCCAGTCAATATTTTGTTTGGGACAAAATGACTTTAAACCCCTATTAACTTATTTTCTCTTACATATATTATGTTTGGTGGTGGTGGGGAAGTTGTTGGTGACACTGTAACAATTCTGTCCAAATTAATTCTTTCAGAATATAGCAGCTTGTTTTACACGTTATATAAACTCAGTCCAATCCAGTTAACTTATATATGTTCTTTGTCAATGATGACAAGTGGCCAGTTATTTTAAAATTAAATACTCTGCTTACAAGCATTTTTAATTATATAAAAGAAAAATAAATCAAAACTCATAAGGTACTTACTGTCAAAAGGGACACTCATAAGATCTTAAGAGTTTTTCTATTCATTTCCAGGACCCTACCAATAGAAGATTCTACATTCCACAATCTGATCTACGTTGAATTTCACATCATCATTTTTTTTTTTTGTAAGTAATACTACTGTTATGAAAATAAAGCTATATGTGGATAGACTAAACTATCACCCGGTTTACACTCCACCCACGTCTATTGAACAGATGTAGAGGCTCATCCCTTGTCCCTGTTTAGGATGTGGTTTCCAGCTTTCTCTTTTCCAATCTTTTCACTCTTACATAGCCCCCTGCACATCAGTGGCGTTACCGTCTTGCTCAGGGTGATATGATTAAAAAAAAAACAAAAAACAAATTGTTAAGAAGGCTGAGAGGAGAGATTATCAAATAAAATCTCAAACAACTGACTGGCCATGTAAAAATCAACTTCATTTTTTAAACAGATGTATTTTTGTAAAGCTAAAAAAAACAAAACAAAAAACAGCCTTGTATACTGGCTTATTAAGCAGTTAAAAAATTAATACTTTGTAATCATATTTTATTTCTGGAACATTTTTGAAGAGAGACCCAGTATGTACAGACTACACATTTTCATGCACCAAGATATTTAAAAATAATTAAAACATTTTTTTGTGAGCAGATGTCTTTTTTCTTTGCTTTTTTTATTTTATGGTAGTCCATTAATGACATATCATTAAAAGGTCATGTATTTCAAGAGTTGTTCACCTTAAGAAATGTCACATAAGTTTTATAAATTTCTGTCAATTCTGGTCAACCATACTTGGCTAGATATGTAAAAATGATTTATGATAGGGCTGTCATCACATACTTGAAAGGTCAGGGAGTCAAACCTCTGTGATTAAGAAATACTTTTTTTTTTTTATATTTTATGTCATAAAAAATAAGATTTGTTTCAAATCAGATTCATTTAAATTTTTCTAATTTTCCAGAAATAACTTGTCACATATGTATATTTTATTTTTGAAAGATTTTTTAAAACCGAGAATTAACTTTTGTTTACAAATGTGTTGATCACTCAAAAATGGCTGAAAAATTGAAAAAAAAAAAAAAAAAGGTTTTAAATCAAATCAGTATAATGTCTGTTTTAAATCCACCAGAATATTTTTCTTACTGAAATAGCAAATTCAATCATTTAGCTTACAATTAAGCTGAAATTAAAGCTTCAAGAAAACTTTATTTTGAAAAATTCAATTTAAAAGTTATGTATAAAAAATGAGTGGCGGTACATAGTGTAATGTTTGTCTTTTTCTCTTCTATTCTTAATTAAAAAAAAACTTTTCTGCTGTGAATTTAGCCTCTAGTTTAAAAAAAGAAAAAGTGTACTAGGAATTTTGTGCATTTATGCAGTTATAATTTAATTAGAACAACTTTGGTATTGATTTAACATAGTTTCTGCATGTTTTATTTTGATTATTTTTTATCATTTCTGACAAGTTTGTAATGATTTTTGTTTCATACAATTCATATTGAGAAATATAATTTCAACTGCATTTGTTAGTAAAACTAATTTTAAAAAAAGTTGATTCCTATTTAATATATTTTTAATATTTATATATAACACATTTTTTTATAAAACCACTAAATATTTTTACATTTTTTTTTAAATATTTATAATATGAAACTATTACAGAATTTAAGTCTGTGCATATTGGGTCTTTCATCAAAAATGTCCCAGAAATAAAATATGATTACAAAATATTAACTTTTTAACTGCCTGGTGCAATAGATATCGATTTGGAATGAGAAATCAGGGAGCCGAGTTTGAATTCCTTGCATTCATTTACGCACAAATACTCTTGGGAAAGGTATTAATCCATCTCTTCCCTTCAGTTATGGCTTAAATAATAGGACAGATTGGGTTCTATTGCCTTGGCTGGCAACCAGTCTACCGCAGAAAGCAATGGCAACCTACTGCGGGATAATCTTCAGTGATCAGTCCATTCAGCCATGTCTCTTTGGAGACATGATCGCCCAAGCGTGCATCACGTATGGCACTTAACTGACTGAATAAGCCAGTTATCTATCTTTCTCTCTCTCTCTCTCTCTCTCTCTCTATATATATATATATATATATATATATATAAACTAAGTATGCTGTTATCATTGTGACTGATCACATAGTTGAATTTAATAAGAGTTATGTCGTTAAAGATTTTTTTAAAAAAGAAAACTGAAATGTTTCTTATATATAGAATAAATTTTAAAACCATTGGAACAGTAATAAGTCAGTAAAAAAGGCAGAATGATGATTATTTGATGAGTCATGAACCTAAAACACTAACTGCAGATAACACATTATTCAGTACTATGACTAATATGCTCATGAACAGTTAAAATATTCTCTAGTGATCTGTGTAGGTACACTAGTAAATATGAAGCCTAATTATGAAAAACTGTATATATATTTTACACAAATACTTCCAACATAAACTTCTTTATTTTCACTGCACTTAACAATTCTTCAGTAAACACAGAAATCAAACATTATACAGTGAAAATTTCAGATCAAAATTCAGTTAATAATTGTATTACGTCACTTACTTATTGATTCAATCACGTTTTTAGTTTATATAGCTAAACGTATGGTTTTACTGCATATTCATGTATCTTGATAATGTTTGTGAAAAATACTTTAAGTTGTTGTCAATGGTTAAAAATAAATACAATATTAAGAAGGGAAATAAAAGAACTAGATTAGAAAGTCCATAGTATGTACTATTCAAGCAAAACATTATGAACCTCACACCAATCAGACATTTGTTAAACACTTCAAGTAATTTATGCCTGAATAGATATGGCATATTTCTCACCATACAATATGCAGTTTTCCCCTCAAAGAGAGAGAGAGTGAGAAATGGAATCATACCAAGAGAATTAATGATGCCATACAAAATCCTCTTCGCCTTTAAGTCGAATAAATTAGTAGTTTCTGTTATTTGTTAGTTCAAGGTGGCAGTTTTAATGCCAGTATCTTTATTTTTTATGTAATTTGGGACCATTTAATTTCCGTTACAAACTTAAATCATAATGAATCTCACTCTCTTTTTTCTCTATCTATCTATCTATCTATATCTATATATATATATATATAATTTATTGAAAATATTTTTAATTTTATCAATTATTTAAGTAGACTTTTTTTTATGGGAGATATGAATTTTTTTTCTTACTGAAGTAAAGGGAGAGGACCCCACACATATACCAGAAACTGCTTCACTTCAGAAGTTTGGTGAGAAATTTCCTTCATTAAGTGGCTGAATTTAATTTATGAATGAATAAGTATTTTTTCATGCTTTATCTCATCGCTTTTCCTCAATATAGAAAAGTTTGTGATATTTTGTTTTGGGAAATTTTAAAGAAGCCTATGAGATTGTAAAAAAAAAAAAAGAGTACACACAGGATTGATAGCAAATATACAAAAATGCGTCTGTTTAAAAACATAAGTTGATTTTTACACAGCCACTCGCTTAGAATTTTATTTGATGATCTCTTCTCTGTCTTCTTAACAGTTTCCACCTGTAGCTTTATTTTCACAATTGCTAGCTTAAGAAAAAAGAGAGACCATCATTTCTCTCTCTCTCTTAACACTTTCCATTTGAGCAGTCACAAATTATATCTGTTAATCTTTTTATGTCAGTTGAAGAGATAAACTATGAAGAAAAGAAAATCAACAACAGGTTAGCAAAGTTTACACAGAGTTCAACTAATTTTAAAGTTATTGAAATGAGCCTGTGTTGTCTTTTTTTTTTATTTGGACTGTTCCTTAATAAATATTCACAAACCTTCACATCTCATTTAACTCCTCTATCTTGTTTTTAAATGTTCTTAAAACATTCCACGCGTTCAGTGATTGTGTGTGTGTATGTGTGTTCGTTTTGTTGAACTTGGCAGGTAAGTATTTGTCAGAAATAACATGGGTGAATTGAACCAGCCATGCTCCGGTCGATGAAATGTCCAAGCTGTTTCCTACAAAAACAACAACAAACAAACAAACAAAAAAAAAATCCAGATAACCTTTTTATTTGATTTTATACAGGGGCTGAGATTCGTGTAGGAAGAGAGAGATTATTTTTCAGTCTAACCTTTTATTTTTTACTGTAGTAAAACGTCTTGTCTCTCAGATCCACCCACTGCCCATTCGGTGAAGCCGACCTCATAAAATCAGCTTTAAACTGTTATATTATTAGACAAGTAGATATGTGTAGCTGTAACATGTAAAATTATTATTCCAGTCAATTTCTAAAAATTAGAAACAATAGGAAATTTAAACAAAAAAATAAAAAAAACGAACAAACTAATTTGTTGATTTCAGCGGTTACCCTCTTCTTCCCACCATGTACTAACCGACCTCATGTTGGACCCCTGGACAGAGACAAGAAGAGAGATATCAGTGGAGAAAAACGTTAAATGAATACATCACTGACATAGATAATAATAATAAAAATAGAGTAAAAAAATATGCTCAATGAAATTCTAAAAAGAAAGGAATAACTATAATTTAACACAGATTTAAACATTGATGTTTGAAAGCATAGTTTTGAAAACCTCCTCCTCAAAAAAGTCATCAGTAAATTTTACAAACATTATCATTATTCACACATTAACAACTACTGCCGTTACTACCACGACGACATCTACTATATTTACGCAAGTGTAGCAGATTTCAGGACTTAAAAGGCTCTTCTTGCTTGTTCACTTTTTCTCTTTAACTTTGGGAATTCTCTTAAAGTAAAACTAACATTATAAGGTACGTTTGTTTTAACATTTAATTAATTCTACCAGCTTGTCAGCAATGGTGAAAAAATGTAACTGTTATCATTCTTTTTATCACTGCTCTTATAGTGCTCAAGTCAGATCGCTTGCATGTAGTGGGCCTCACGCGGACGACCGGATTCTTTGTTAGTTGGAGCAGCAGCAGCTAAGCTTAGCTACGCCGACCACTGACAGCTCTAGCTTATTTTCTTTTTCTTTTTTTAACTACGGATCAACAAACGGGCCAGCAGCTGTGGTTGTGGAAATACTTGTACCAATTTTTTTTTAACCGAAGCATTTCTTTATTTGTCCAGCTTTTAAATCTCTTAAATTTAATTTCCTGTTTTAAGCACGACGAGGATTTAATCACACCTTAAGCGCGTACATTCAGAATTCTTAATAATAAGAACTTTCAAATGATCCGTTTTTGTTTTGAATCATGTTTACTTTATTAAATCTTATACTTATATTGTTAGAACCCAACAAAGCAATTTTTTTGTGTTGATGATGGTCATCCATATTATGAGTAAGTAATCGTGAGCTACTGATGTCGGCCCCGTTTGGCCTAGTAACAGTAGCTTTTTCAGCTTAGAAATCTCCGATGGGCTAATCTAATACTGGCTGCTTTTATGTGGCCTCTAGTCTGGGACAGGTCGTGAGAAAGTTGTAATTTTGGCCCCAATTCGATACTGTCCAATTGTTTGTCTGCTGACCGAAGGTGGGCCACATATACTTGCGACATATCCCAGCCAGTCAGACATAGATTCTTCTTATTGTCTACACTAGCCACGGCACGAGGAGGACTCTTTCGCCTGTATTTTCAGTGTAGGTAAGCCTTCAAGTTGCTAATTAATTTACAACCACCTGCTTGCAATGGTTAAATAAATAGTGTGAAACTAGTATGTAAGTAAATATATACAGTTGATGGAACTCTTATTAATAACGATTTATTCGTCTCAGGCTGTTTTGAATTGTTTAAAACGAGAATGGCTCGCTCTCTTTCTCTTAGTACTGCATGACTCAATTCTCACCATTTTTGATGATATCGTCATCTATTTAACTTTAATTTTTTATGTTCTCATTTCTGTTGTTCGATATCAAGTTGAATTGCAGATCAATCATATTTGTAGCTTTAGTTTAAAAAAAAATTCCATTGAAAAATAATGATGCCTTTTTAATTTTGTTTTTCTTTTTGGGGGATTTGCTAGCGTGTCAATAATAGGCTTCTTGCTTGTATCATAATAAAATCCTGTGCTTAAAATGTTTTTAACGACTAAACGAGAGGAAAAGAGATAATAATCGAATAATGTTAATCGTTAATTTATTATTTTCTTTTCTTTTTTGTTCCTGATTTTAAAAAAAAAGTCAGGAAATAATGCAGCTGCTCAACAACACGCCTTACTCGCTTTTATTTTCAATTCATTGTTTTCTTAACTTAATTGCCAATGTGAAACAAATAAAGTTCTTTGAACACTGCTAATTGAATGGAAAAATGTCTAATTAGTAAATAATTGTAAAAACGGGAAATACTTTTTTTATGTAAAAAAAACAAAAACAAAAAAAAAAAGTAAAAATAATATTTTGAAAATGCAAAAAAATACTGCCGGTGGATTAGTACACGAAATACTGAGTTTTTCATGGTTTTTAAGCTTTTGATAAAGTAATAGAGAAAATGGAAAGCTTTGCACAAAAAGATTGTGATTTTAAAGCATGGGTCTTTGTTGTTTTTGTTTGTGTGTGTGTAAATGAAGTGGCCATTGAACAAGCGACCAACTTCCTGCTGATCGCCTTTTCAAGCGCGCGTGTACACACACACACATCTACAATTTTTTTTTTTTTTGTTATAACCGCTATAAGGGGCCACTATTATCACCACAGCAGCAACCAGTTATTCATCAAATGTGCTACTTACTATAACAGTACCGATTGTACTTGAAAGTTTTTGTATTTCCGAAGCTTTCAAAACTTTATATCTATTCCGAAAAATGTCTGTAAGTAAATCACCGATTTATTCAGCTTTTTAGCAGTTCGAATATTCCAACAGTACGCTAAAAATCAGATCATTATTACTCCTAGTAATAAAGAAATGCTAAGAAGTGTTTTAAATTAGCAAATTTAACACATGTTATGCGACACACGCACATGTAGATGCACTGAAATACATTAGTCATTATTACTCGGATACAATAGCAAACAAAGCATTTTCTGCTCTGAAGACTTTTCTATACTATTATTATTTCTGCTTCTCCGCATTGTGTCTGTGTGTTGTGTACATCAGTGACTTGTTTTCCTTACAAATACGTACACACAATCTAATTCGTACTTTGGGTGATACAAGCCAACAGCAGTGATACTAGTAGTTGTAGTAGCAGCAGTGTACGGAAAGAGCTAAGTTGGCAGTGAATTTTACTTCCTTTCTGGTTGCTATTCTTTGCCGGAGCACGATTTAAACAAATGTACGTCATCATCACTATTGCTTTTAATAGTGTTTGGTTGTGGTGGTAATAGTAGTAGTAAAAATAGCGATTCTATTTTACACCTACTGGATGTCCATTGCCACTCCATGTCACTTACTTGTGCGAGCACCCTCCCCATACACGCGTGAGAAACAAAAGCTGACTTATTAGCTTACAAGGCACGCATATCAATTGGACTTAGCGCTTAATTGCTAACTGTTCACTTTTGGTTTCTCAAGGATAACTTCGTACTGTTAACAGCATTGTGTAGTACAAGTTCCTACCTGCAGAGGCTACAAGTACTAAGGTAGTTAGACTTATTGACTATAAACAAGAAAGGCTACTTTGCTGAAGCTTCTGTTCGTTTTGAACTTATGGATTCAATGGGACCACAAACTTCGTTGCTGACTTCAGGCTTAGATTTTTCTTACCACTTAAGCGAAATCACCGTCCCCCCAAAATATTTAGTAGTAGAAGTAGGGGGTATATAAAAAAAAAAAAAAATTAAATAACCCCGTCACTTTTTTTACTCTTGGCTGGTCAACATAAGAAAGTCAAAAAAAAAAGTAACGAGAAAATAATTATATTTCTTCCAAATTAGAGAAGTATTTAAGAATTGTACTAAAATTAACTGTCATGATGTCTGCTTCTGGCTTGAATGAAATAGTGTATGTCTAAGGTCAGTGTGTGAGATGTAAACGGTTGTTGTGTCTCCTCTCTTTCCAGGCTGGGGAGAGCAATGCAGAAGGTGCCGAGCCGATGATAAAGGACAATAACAGTGTTGAGGAAGAAGTCTCTTGTTCACCAGCAGCAGCAGTTGGAGGGAGGGAGGGAGGGAGCAGCTGGCTAACATCTTAGAGAAGAAGAGAAAGAGAGAGAGAGAAATGGCAGGCATGGAGGAGCTGCTGCTCTTGGTGCTGCCTGTCTACTAAGTGAAATTAGTAGTACCACGGTGACGACTACTATTGCTACGGAGCCAGATCTTACCTTGGCAAAGACAGCAGACTGCTTCCCCGGACACCGACGTCAGCACCGCCACCAGGAAAAAACAAAAGACATGTATGTTTGTGTCGGTATCGAAATCTATAGGAGATGTATAGTTGGATGTCTACTTTCCCCTCGGTGTGTGTGAGCACTGATTCGACTCTCAGCTGGAGTGTGGCTTGCTCACCTTAACAAAGCCACACACAGAAAACAAACACACGAATCTACGCACTCATCCACACCAAACACCTCATCATTTAAAGATATAGACACACTAACATCACCACCACCACCACCACCACTACTGCTTCTACTTCTACGCCCAATCAGCGGAAGATGAATAGCAATATTGAGCACCAAGCAACTGTAGATAAAGGATTAAAAATGAAAATAAAAAGAAAAAATGTGAGTGGAGCCAATAACAAGGCAGAGCCTAAACATGAGATAGTGAAATCTGATTCCAAGTGTACGTCGTCTTCGTCTAGTTCATCGTCGTCCGGCACCGGGGCCTCCTCTTCGAGTGTGGGTCTTACCACCTCGTCCGACACTGCAGGGTCTGGTGGGGGCACTGGTGCTACCAACCAGGGTGGTGGCACTACCAACACTCCGGGTAGCACCAGTGGCAACACCACTGCTAATGGGGTACTCCTGCCGGACAAGATAAAGCCCTCTCCCACCGCCGACAACAAGCAGGAAAAGTCGCCGAAAATGAAAGGGTCTCATAAAAAAGAAAAAGTGAAAGACAAGAACAAGAACAGTAATAACAATACAAGCACAACAACAACAAATACTATCACGAGCACTACGACAACGACGACGACGACACCTGCTTCATCGTCATCTTCCTTGACGACATCGTCTTCATCTTCATCTTCCACATCGTCGTCGTTGTCTTCTTCGGCCACTTCTTGTGTTGCCACTTCATGTACACCGTCGTCCACATCATCCTCATCGTGTCCATCATCTGCCTCCTCGTCGTCTTGTGCCCCTCTGGTGTCTGGGGCTGATTGTTGTGTCTCCAATGGCAGTAATAACAACACAAACTCATCTTCATCTTCCTCCTCTTCATCTGCCTCCACGCCGGCGGCCGCCGCCTCCATCACCAATGGCTTGGATACCTCTTCTCCAGTGATATATAATAATAATAATAATAGTAATAACAACAGTAATAGTAATAACAACACTAATAGTAGTAATAATAGTAGCAACAATTCCACTTCAATGGTGGAACCCCGAGGTGGCGATGTGCCACACCTTAAAAAGGAAAACCCTACACCGGATCCTTATGAATTTAATGCCAAAGTTGAAGACGGATTCGGAATACCTATTAAAAAGATAAAAGTAGAAAAGGTAAATATGCGCTGATGGAGATAGAAATCCTGTCTCATCAATTGGAGTTTAAATTTTTAACTTTTTTTGTTTTTCATTGTTTTTTTTATTTATTTTTTCCACCTGCAGGTGAAAATTGTTCAAAGAGAACAAGTTGAATTTACTTCGAGAAATTTGTTACACTTTGACTTTAATGTAATTTTTTTAATAAGCTTTTTTATTCCTTCCAATTAACAAATGAAAATTAAAAACTTTGCCAAAATTAAAAATTAATAACCATCTAATTTTTTTAAAATAGAAAATATAAAAATCATTAAAAATCTAACCGATTTTCATTGAAAATGCAGAAAAGAAAAAGTTAGGCAATAATAATTAATAATATTCACATGGCTATGTGGGGGTATTCCTTTAAAGTTTTGCATAAGGTAAAGAAAGATGTTGCTTAGACCATGTGACATTGTTGTCATCAGTTATGGTTTCAAAGCGAAAAATAACGTTCATTGTTTTTTTTTTTAGCCTAAACAATGTTTGAAAAGTTAGATAATAGTGCTTTCTTTTCTTATCTATGTCATACAAGCACGTCCACCCCAAAGAAAAACAAAAAGGTGGGTTAATAAAAAAAATTAAAGTCTATTTATGAAATAAAAATGCATCTTCTAAAGAAACTATCAACTCTCTGAATGAAGAAACTAAAAAGAGTAAAAAAAAAAAATGTTTTTATTAGCTTTTATTTTTAACGTTTTATAATAATTTATAATTATCCAACTTTCTTACATATTCTTCGTTTTATTGAATTGTCTCTATGGATCAAAACGGCCGAAATACTGAAATTGGGTTTTTGTTGGTAGTAAAAATATTTTTGTATTACTTAAAAACCGAAGCGCTAAAAAGAGAGAGCAACCAAAGAAAAATTGCAAGCTAATTTTCTCTTTAAGAACTAAAATTGAGGTAACACCGGTTTATTCCTGAAATTAATGATTTATTTTTCTTAAAAGTTACGAAAGTATTTTCTTCAAATACCTTTTAATACGAGTCTCGTTAAAATATTTTCATTGGCTGACAAACGTTTTTTTTTTTTTTGTAATTGATTCCTGATATTGATTGGAAGTCAACTTTTTGGGAAGATTCCATCCTTGACCCTCTTTTTTTCATCCTCTACCGGTTTATGTCTATGAAACTGATTTTATCCACAAAGAGGCAGAAAAAATGAGCAGTATTTGAGAAATTAATCATTTAATTTTATTACAGGTTTCCAAGCAGTAAACTTTAAAGGCTCATTATACTGCCTCTTCTCCTCTTTAACCCCCCTTTGCACTTGAACTTTGTCCCTTGGCCACCAGCTCATTGGTGCTACCACCGCTCTTTGTTAACCCTGACTAAACACGAAAAATATGTAGCTGTATATTTCCTAACTTTGAAACGTTTGTATCTGTGTGCTTGTGTAAATGATCGACTAGTTTTCGCTGGTAAGCTTTTAGGTTATTCTTTCTATTGCTAATCAGCAGTCAAGTTTTACTCTCACTTTTGCCCTCTCACTTACCCTGCCTAGTGCACTACGACTACTACTACCACCACCACCATATTAAGTACAGTACTGATTGTGATAATTCTCTTAAAAGCTATCAAATTCTGTACATCAACTGCCTGTTATTGATACATAACAGTAACACTGTAACACATATGTATACACAGATCTACAATGGACTTTACTTACTACACTTTTGTGTTTATATTGTCTTCTGACTAAAATCTCTCCTTGCTGCTGCCAGTGTTTCTCATGTCCTTTTAGTGCTCTCTCACTTTGTTGTTTTGTAAAGAAAAAAATCATCTGATGAAAACTGAATATTTTAAATTAAATCCATTATTATTTGTATTGAATTGATCATGTGGTTGAACATTATGGATTGGAGCTGTATATCCTCTCGACACTTGTATAGTTGACATGTTACAACATGAATCTCTATCTGCTTCTGTTTGTACACCTACATTACTGTCTCTTCCCCACAATCTATTTCTTCTGCCCCTGCACTGCATCCAACCTGCCCCTCTGATGATGCCCATTATCATCATCATCATCATCAATCATTAGTGGCTGGATGTTTGGTTATGGGAGGGTGAAAAAGAAAAAAAAAAAAGAGAGAGAAGATAGCACCAAACACTTCAACAGATAGCAGCAGGACTCCCCACCTCCACCATAGTGATATGTAGGGAATTTTTTCTACTATAAAATAGACACAATAATCAGCTTGTATCTAATTGCTGAACCAACTCTGCTTGTCTTGTGCTGTTCATTCAGCAAGAACTCAGGTTTTCTCTGCTCGTGCACTTTGGCTGGCTACTCTTTTTGCTAACCCAGCACCTCAACTGCTACTTCTTCTCTTTCTGCTGCTCTTTTCTCTTTCTTCTTTTTTTCTTTCTTTACTGCTGCTAACACCCAAATGGAAGAGAGAATTTTATACTTGGCTGAAACATTACCCCACCCCACTTATTCTCTATTTGCCTTGCCTTCTCTTACACCCTGATACTCTGGTAAATTCATCTCTATTGATTCACTCAGATTCCAGCATTTCACTGCCATAATTGCATTCAATCTCTTACTTATTTGCAGCTTTGTTGTTGTGGAGCTCCTGATGCTTTCACATGATATCTCTTGCCAACAAAATTTTGCCAGTAGTTTTTATAATTTAGTAATAATTATTTATGTAGATATAGATAGTTATTTGTTGTGGCATCTTGATTCCTTTGTTCAGTTGTATTTTGTGTATGTATGTGTATATATATATATATATATATATAATGTGGTGAATACATAACTGCCTAATCAGTAAGCAATTTATTCAGGCTATGACTTGTTGACTGTAACTTGTCCTTTTTTCAAAAGGTAAACTATAATTTCACTCAAGTGATACAACATTTCTAATAGTTCTTTCAAATATTCTATTTTCTCTTAAATCAGAAATTATAAGCTATTTATCTTGGTCTAGTGACTTTTATTTATTTTTTTCAATTTGATTAAAATAAAACTTTTCTTTTATTTCTAAAACACAACAAAAAACATTCCAGTATTCATCTTTTATACTTGTTGAATTTGTGTAGTTTCTACATGATAGCTAAGAATTTCTAAAATTTTAAGTCCATTGTGTCTTAGTTTAAACTGTTATGATTTTTTTTTTAATCTGAAGCTTGTCTTGTAGATAACGTTTAACCTTTTGTAACTATTGTTAATATTTTGTCATGTTTATAAATTTTGATAAGAACTATGGCAAGGAGAATCATTAAGGTCCTTGTCCAAAGTAACAATAACAAAAATATTGACTTCACTTTTAGTGTGCTCCCAATCATTGCAGATAGATCATTAAATTGCTTAACAGACCTAGTTAAATTATACATCCTGAGGCTTAGCAGTAGTTTTAATAAATTATCGAAAACTTCACAAGGCATTTACCCTTTGATTCCGTTTTGATCCTTCAATTTGTCCAGTAAAGGTACATTTTGAATTATCTTGTAAACAGTCAGCAAGAATGAAAAAATGAAATTGGTTTACTTTTCCTTCCTTTTCTCTTATTCAATTGCCAATAATCACAGAATTCTTCCCTTTCTCGTTTGAATCTCATCAAAATAATAAATAAGGAATCTGATCCACTCAAAACTCAACTATTTATTTAATTAGTAAATACTTTTGTTACTATGAATACATATTTTCTATTAGTTTTCCAGATTTGTCCAGGTATCTATTGCAGATTTCTGTTAAAACTATTTCCAATCTTTGCTGCCAAGATTTTCCCATCTCTCTTTTCTTTTATTTTAAGCAATTAGAAAAAAAAGCATTGTTCAAACAAAATCTGTTATCTAAATAAAAGTGTATTCTTTTGATAGCTGAATTGGGTGCAATTAAAAGTTAACTTCCTATTATATAAACTGGAATTCTATGACTGATGTTTTAAAATCTAGGGCATTTCATCTAGCATGAATATTTTATTTTTCGATAAGCACTTTTAAATATCCTTTATGGAGACCCGGAAAAGGATTCATTTAATCAGAACATTTGTATAAAGCAGCAAAAAATTTCCTTTGCTTGACTTTCTGATAAAGACCTCTCTGTGAGAAAAGTAATTGCCTAACATCTTATAAATGTCAGTATGCCAAACAATCATTTTCTGGCTGTTATATATGATTTTTGATTATGGGCATATTGGAAACACCTTTTCCTTTATTCTCTTTATAAGCATAACACATCCTCTGTGAGAGTGTCCCTTTCACAAATGTACTCTATCTTAGGTTGACGACCCTATCCGATTTTTTCTTGTAAGTGATGTATAAGTGCATTCTGCTTGTGCTGATAGATGTTTCTTCTGTTCTTTTGCCTTGGTTCCCATCAGGCACCACTGCTTTTCTGTCTTTGCCTCCCAGCAAATGGTAAATGGATAACTGCCCATCTTACCTGATGGATTATTGGATTATCAGCTTCCAGACAAGTGGTTCCGTTCTCTATTATTTATTTATTTTTTTTTTTTAATACTTAGCTGCCGGCTGTTCCCTATGATACTGAGTCACTTGCTGTCATTGTAGTCCAGACTCTTTCACAACTGCAGTAAAAATAGTGAATGATTGGATGAATGAGTGAGTAGGCAAAGCAGTTAGCAATGATGAGATGACTGGGGAGGAGAGGGAAAGAGAGAGAATGAATGAATCCAATCTTCTGATCATGCAAACACACATGTTCTTTCTCTTGCATCTTCTATCATTCTCTTCCATTATTGTTACTTTGCCATATTACTGCTTTTATCTTTTCCTTCTTAGACAAGATGCATTACATTAAATAATCTTAGCTCCTTTTCTTTTTCTCTCTTTCCTTTTTAAGTGCTTTTACTTGACCAACATTTTCTAATAACTAACAAGAGCTGACATACTATTGTTAATGCTTTTCACATCTTTTGCTTCCAAGTTATTTACTTCTATGAATATTATTGATGAACAATTTTTACTCTCCATCACTGAGGATGCCGAAAGGAAGACCTTCATAAGCTTTGAAATAAAACATTTTAAGAATGTTTTTGTTTATCATTGTGAAAATATAGTAATATAGTTTGTAGTCATTGGTCTTCACTCCACTTACACAAACAGTATTTATTATCTCCCACTCATAACCAGCATTATTATAAAAGGATACTGATCAAATTGGTCCAATTTGGTTTTATACCCACTCAGATCATACTAATTTATAAATTACTAAGTTATCTTGTTCATTAACTTTATAAAGTTAAAAGCTATTACATTATTTCATATATAATTATGGATTTATTTTAGTTAGATTTTTTTCTTTTAGTTTATTGTAAAACAATATGTCCCACTAACCAGGTATATAGAACAGGGCCCCTTGCATTTTATTCAGCACTACAACTGTACTATATTTGCAAGTGTTAGCCATTTTTAATATCATCATAGTGATAAAATATATTACAAAACCTTTTACATTAGGTAAAATGTTTAGGACTAAAAATTTAAATCCTTCACAAAAAGAAAGAGTTAGAATGAATATTGCAAATTTATGCTCATAAATGGTCTTTGTTTATTTTTATTTAAACTTCCTGACTAAATTTTCAATTGATACTATTTGTTTGGTTACTTACATTAGAGTATAGATGGTTAATGAACTCTCATACATTTTTCATCACTAAGGTTTCTGTTGTCTCCTTATATCATTAATGATTTATTTTGTCATATAGATATGCAAGTACTGTGAAGGTTAGTGAAACAAAACAAGAAATTGGTAAACCTTGTTCAAATTCAAATTGAGTTTGTTACATTCACTTTTGTGGAAATATCCTTAGGAAAGATAGGAACCCATCTTTTTTCTACCCAACTATGGGTTAAATAGTAGGAAAAGACTTACAGTGAAAAAAAAATCTGAAGTCATGGTGATATAGTATCTCTGACAAAAACACTCAGCTAATTGAAGCTTTATAAAGTTGATTATACAAGAAGTGTAGATACTATATCTATAAAAAAAAATGTTATCAATTTGAACAATTATGAATAGTGTTTATCCAGATGTTGTTGAAATCAGTAGATATTGCTACCAAAGAAATTAATGAATGATTGTAACCAACTTTTTTCGACAAAGAAGACCCAACATTTCTTGCCATTTTTTCAATTATATTTAATAATTTTATTACTGGTTGGTGTATTAACATTCTGCATGATCTGATTGGATTATTTTTACCCTGCCTTATATTCTTACTACACAAAGAAATTATTAAAGGCAACCAGTCTAGGAGTAGGAAAACTGAATTCAAAACTCAGCCCCTTGATGCTGTGCAAAGATAGTTAGACATGGATTGTAGATACTATGTCTGTGAAAGAAAAAAACATGATAGGTTTTAACAACTATGGATAATACTACTGGAGAGTGATTATCCAGAATGCCGTTGACACCAATGAAATTCATGAATGTGGTGATGATCAGTGAAATGAAGAGAATAGTTAAAAAATTCTTATTTATTTATGCAACCTATTTTTCTTCTCAAGCCATTATTTTCAGTTATAATAACTTTTATGTTTTAACTTCCGGAGAAACCAGGAGTTGATTTTAATAACTATTTTGTTTCATTTTATTTTAAAATAATACAAATTATCTTATTGATTCAAATTGGAATCTTATTCCTATCATGTTTTGTAGTATTTCATTTAAATCTCATTAGAGTCTGTCTTGCACATTTATAAATCTACCATTTGTCCGTGCATTGAATACTGTTGCCATATCTGATTGGGTGTTCCTGATATTCATGTTGAGGTTCTCGACAAAATCCAAAGAAGCATATGCAATGTAATCTATCCTGGCTGTGCATCTCAATTTCAGTCA
The DNA here is from genome assembly GCA_037127315.1 of Ascarosepion bandense. NCBI lineage: Eukaryota > Metazoa > Mollusca > Cephalopoda > Sepiida > Sepiidae > Ascarosepion > Ascarosepion bandense. Next base: position 950,757 of record JBBBDQ010001746.1, on the reverse strand, counting down.
CTTTCTTACCGATGTGACATGGCTTCCCTCTGTCTTTTCTACAACTATTTTTATGGCAACTGCTCTAACAAGCTTATTTGACCACATGAATTTAAGCATGCTACTAGTTTGGCATCCAGGTCCTACCCTTTTACCACTGAAATAGTTAAATGTAACCACCACTTCTACATCAACAGTTTCTTCTCTTGCAAATCCTACCTGTAGAACTCCTGTTTACTTGCTTCCCTGACAACTACAGTCTCACAAAATTTAAATGCAACATCAATCACCATCTTCTATCTTCTTGAATCACATTCTTCTTTTATCCTTTCCTTAATACTCCCTATATCCACTCTCTCTCTCTCTCTCTCTCTCTCTCACACACTTTTACTCACTGACTGTAACCCTCTGAATACTAGTGGCATTTCTGCCTTGCTTGGGGTGAAATGATTTCAAAATCAAAACATTTCAAGATAATACATTTTATAAAATGATCATTTAGAAAATATTTGCTTTTTTCCTGATTTTAAGTGAATCAAATTTTGATTCAGATGCATCTCTTCCTATGATTTGAGGTCAGTAGAGTTGTTGTTTTTATTGATTTGCTAAAAATCTTAATAAAGAATATCAATAAAAACACTGGCTTTAGGAATAAAATGTTTTTCTATTTATTAAAGGTTTATCAAGGTTTGTTACTATCTAAATTTTTATCAATATGTTTTCTCTACTAAATCATCTGTGTATTTGCATATAATTATGAATTGAGAAAGTTGTTTTTGTGCAGTAGAAAGTACAGATTTTCTGACTCATTGCAATTTTATTTTGTTTGGTTGCCAAAATTCCGGCTTTCTGAAATAAGCAATGAAGACCGTTTTAAAGCTCTTTTGATGCTTTTAAGGATTAATGTATAAGTAATAATTCTAAACCATTAAATTTTTTGGTGAAGTTAACTTTTAATTAATACAACTTAACTCCACAGTTTTGTAAATTCAGTCATTTGACTGAATTTATGGATTCCAGACATCTGCTATACAAAGTTTACATTTTATACATACCATTTTTCTAAACTGAAAAGTATACTCTATGCAAACACATCTTACATATTCAATGACTGATTTTCCTAAATGAGGAATTAGTTTGTAAACTATATAATAACAATGAACATTATATTAACATTGATTATTATTTAAAATGCTCAGTTGCCAGAAATAAAGCACTTTTCTTGTTTATCAGATTTTGTAGAAATTTTAAAATCCTTGTCAATTCTCGATTAATTAGTTTCTTTTATTCAACTTGTCCCATTCACTTTTTGTTAGCTGCCTTTCTTCTTTTCTTTGCTTAGCTTGTATTGTTTGCTTAATGGGCCATTGCTCATGTATTTGCCTTGAGCTTACACTCTTCACATCATTAACTGCAACAAAAAAACAACAAACCCTTTTTCATTATCTCTACCATTTTTAGCCCTCCATCCATCTATCCTCAGAGTTTAGTCAATATTGCTTGTCAATGATTTCCTGCTTTAATTTCTGTTTACTTTTCCTCTCTGTTTTAATCTGACTGCCCAGCCTCAATCATCACTTATTGAATGTTGTTTGTTATGCTTTCCTCTCCTCTCATGACACTGTCTTCTCATTTTCTGGCCATTATTTGAGCAGAAAGGACACTTGAAATCTTCACTTCATATCTCCCTTCTTTATATCTCCTCTCTTTGCTGGCTTTTCATATTACAAAATAAAAAAAAAATAATAATACATCTTCAGATGACTCTTCCTTTAAATCTTACACATGACTACATACTCTCTATTTATACAAGTATCTTCTTTATTTGCTTTGGTCACTTAGTTTGTTTCAAAATTTAAAAATTGAAACAACTATCTACTACATGTATTGATAAAACATAATCGTGTTAATATACTCGAATTAAATTATTTCATTATATATTAAAACACACACACTTAATTTATTTTTTATCTGCCATTTGCTGAAATTTCTATTAATAATTAAATATTTAATTCATTAATTAAATATTCAAAATGATATCAAAAGTTATTTAGGAAAACAGATGTTTAATCATTAAAAGAAATAGAATCTGTGGAATGCATAAAGATGTGCTGAAAAGTTCTTAGCTCAACACACTTGCTGAAATCAGTATTCTGATATCTGGTAATTGATTTGGGCTACAAATTTTTCACTACTCTTGTACATAACTTGAAAATCATCTATGCTAAGAAAAAAGTAGTTTTACAGTATTAAATAATTAGTTATTAAAGGTTTTCAATTTCAAATTAAACTTTAAAATTTTACAATTTTTTTATATAAAGAAAAGATCTGCAATAATAACTGTAGACAATATTTAAAGATAGTTTTTGTTGGTAACCAACAATTTTAGAATGTTTTTAGGTTCTGCTCATTATTTTCTTTTGTTGCCTTCTGGTTTTCATTTTCTACAAATGTATATGTGTATCTTTTTTTTTTTTTTTTAATCATATCACCCCAAGCAAGGCGATAACACCACTGATGCGCAGGGGGCTACTTAAGAGTAAAAAGAATGGAAAAGATAAAGCCGGAAACCACATCCTAAACAGGGAACAAGGGATGAGCCTCTTCACCTGTTCAATAGACGTGGGTGGAGTGTGAACCGGGCGATAGTTTAGTCTATCTACTCCAATTAAGAGAATACTTTAACATAAGGACACCTTTGTCTGCATTCTAAATATTTTTAATTTCTTTAAGAAGTTCCATTTAAGCTGTATTGTTATTCTGTAGCAAATTCAAATTGTTCAATCAGTGGTATCATAGGATTTGTATTTAAGTGGTTATAGTATCCAGTTAGTGGTCATAAAAATCTTCTAATGCTTGTCTTGTATTGGGTAGATCAACTTAACATGATAAACCTCAAACCAGAGCAATTCATGCTTGTAATTATTATATTCATATTATTTCAACAGTAATTTATTATAGATTTTTTTTTTTAACAGTACATTCCGCTTCATAGAAGTGGAATGCACTGTTTATTGACCCAATGTATTAAAGATTACCTAAATCATATTTCAATGTATTATAATAAAGTAATCAATAAGCACAGTTTCTTATTTTTATTTTAGTTATTCTGTATGTGTAACAACATCTAATAGTTAATTTGAAGGTAAATACAATCTTTGGAAGTTCATAAATTTAAAAATAGTTTATACACTTTTATAATTCTGAGATTACTGTTTTTCAGACATTTTCCTGATTGGAAATCAGCTAAATCTATTGGGTATAGACATTTTGTATTGATCTTCATTTCCTCAATGAAGTGTAGTCATTGAATTGGCAACAATGTCCTATGCAAATGACTGAAAGTTGCAGATTCAATTTTTTTTCTTTTGTATTATATAAATTTTACTTATCATTTCCGGTATTTAATTTATTCTTTTCTGATGAAAATTGATTCTTGTACTGATATCTGAGTTTGTACATTTGTGACAAGATTCAGATTCACTGGCAGCTACATTTGGCAATAAAACTTAGTTTTCAGTCTTTAATTGAAAAGCTAAATAGTATTGACATTAGGATGATTAAGTCATCTTGTGTTTCCAATTAGTAACAATTGTTATTATTGACTTAACATTGATCTGTCATTTTGCTTCTCAATTAAAAACATAATACAGATTGCAGCAGAAATATCTCCTACATAATAGTAAGAAAGATATAAGCTAGGTAAAGACATCATTGCCACTAAGATTTGATGAAAAAAAAATACCCTATTAAACTGTGTATGCGTGTCTATATATATATATATATATATATATAGACACGCATACACAGTTTAATAAAAAATTCTTTGGTCTTTCTTTTTTAATAATAATAAAACTTTTTCTTAAGTTTTGGGGTATTTTTTTTTTCATTTATATTTGCTCTGTAATATTTTATTACATGGAGCTCTCTTCCTGTATCATTTTTTAATATTAAAATAAAATTTTCAATATTAATTAGGATCGGGTTTTTGGAATTTACCTTCCTGCTTTTTCCGCTTGGATTAAAGTATCTGAATTAAAATATATATATATATATACTAAATTTTTTTAAGTTCTAAAAAAACAATTTTTTTTCTTGCATCAGTGGATGACCATACATTAGCAGAGAAAATTTTAGCATCTTTTTGCTGTGAACTGAGTTGGAACAAGCTCTGAAAAATTAGCAGGGCCTTTTCTAGTGCCTGAAAAATCCTGGAAAAACAGTAATAACCCAAAAGCCTCCTTGAAATGTCTTAGAATTTTCAAAATTGGGCTGCCCACACATTCTTTTTCTTAATTCAGGGTCAAAATGCCAAATCCAAGAAATCTGTTTTTACAAGCTAAAATTGTCCTTTTAAGAAAAATGTTTTTTAGCCATCAGTAATATTTAGTAATTATTGAAGTTGTGTCTTCTAGCTGCTACCTTCCTTCAAGAAAAAAAAACAAAACACCAAATATTAAAGCTGTCAAACCTCTCCTCAAAGATAAATTAATTCACACTCATTGAATTTGGAGTTGAAAGAAAAATTATTTTAAAGTAACAAAACACATTTTAGTAGAATCTCAAAAAAATTCAGTTTTTTCTTTTTTTTTTTTTAATTTGAACAATTGAAGAAATTTGATCCATATATGTCAATTTAAAAAAAAAATCCTTTTGATCTCTAATTTGCAGTGGATGAGTTCATGCTGGAAAAAAAAAAGATACTTTATATGTCCCATGTCAGTATGTAAAAATATAGACAGGAAGGATGAAGAATAGAAAATATGCTTTTGATATGTCTTAGGATAGTAAAGAAAATGCTCTTGGGCGGGGTGGGGGGGATTCTTAAATTCTAATCATTACCAGTATCTGTACCTTTTGTTGTATGAGAAAATGATAAACTCCATTAAAACTTATTTATCTTTTATTGCTTGGCTTTATATTTGAAATTCAATCTGGCAATCCTGTCCATTTACTTTTGTCTTTCTGCCATAGATGGCTAGAAAAAGTACAAACATATGAGGTGTCATCAAATTTGTGAACTTAATATTCCCCTCCCACAACCCTAGTCCTTCTCTGTGGGGCTGTCAAATATGAATGACATTTTTCTAGTGATATTGCTGATTTTTGTGTTTGTTTCAAAAGACTTTGAATCATTTCTAATAAAATATCAGTGATAAACTGTTGTTTTCTTTACTTGCAAATGATCATGATCATGAAACTGTTAAGATTTGTAAAGGAAGAGTTCACTAAAAAGATAATTACATTTTATAAATTGAATGAATTTGTAAGAATTTTGTCAAACCCTAAGATGCTGCAAAGATCAAGTGTGGATTTCTGGCAGATAGGGGTATGCAAAATTTATCCAAAAAAAGGAAATGTGTCAACAAAAGATTGTTTGCAAGCAGAATTACAACAATGTTCATCCCCATCATTGAGAAACTTCAGGCAAAAGATTTCCTTTAGATACCCTCTTTTAAGGTTAATTACATTACTGAACCCTGAATCCATTTGTGAAAAGAATTTGGCGTAGAAGACACTTTCTTACATGATCGACAGAAAACCAGTCAGTAAAAAGAGTTTGAAGAGGAGGCTGCTGGAAATATTGCTTTCAAAAATTTCAGCAAACATGAAAACCATTTAGAAACTTTGGTCTGTCTACTCTTGGTCTAGCAACAATGAATATCAAAAACTGTAGAAAGTTGTTTGCAGATTGCTGGTACTATCTCATAGACAGGCCTCAGTGGAGAGAGGTTTTTCAGTCAAAAAGGAAATTTCTACTGACAGTATAAAAAAGCAGATTCTGGTCATACAGTGCATTATCATGTACTATTTGGCAACAGTTAAAAGATGCTGGGAATGTTCCTATGACAGAGACTTTTCTTTGCAGTGCTTCCATTACAGAACAGCATACAACCAATACCTTGAGGCTGAGAAGAAAAAAGGCATAAAGAAACGGCTGAATGAAAACAAAAGCCCAAGCTTACAGAAATTGAAGAACTGAAGACCAAAAAATACAAGCTTGAAAATTGCACACAAAGTTTGCTTATGTCAGCTGACAGTTATGCAGAGAAAGTTGAGCAGACTCGGAACTTCACACTTATCAGAAAATTTTAATGCCATACTACAAAGGACAAGTCCATAGCGATATCTACATTGGAAGAGGTGTTGATTGATAAACTAGATGAACTGAAATAAATGTTAACATCATTGTGTTCTGTATTATGTGCAGTGAAAACCATGTGTTGTCTTTTTGTGAAAATTTCTGTCTGTAGTTCTGGTCGTTAAAACCATTATACTTCACAGGAAATGTGCAGAACTGAAGAATCTTTGTGCCATTTACAAACCATAAGTAGTTCAGATAGCTGAAATGTGTAATGGTAAGTGTGTAATTAAATGTGTAATGGTAAGTGTGTAATTAAAAATGTTCAAGTGTAGTAGTACTCCAATTTGTGTAGAACACTACACAAAATGTGTAATGCAACCAGGTCTGCATTCAGTTGTGTTTTTGCCTTAAACACTTTAATTTCTTCACTGCTTTCAACTGATCCATCTGACACAAATTATTGTGACCAGCTACAACTTTTCTTTGAATATCTCATCTGTCAAACTCATAAAATATAAATCACTAAGTTTGTGTTTCTAAAATTCTTGACTATTAACTTTGTGTGTGGGTGTGCACATGCATCAGTTTCAGTTCTTGAGACTTCCTAATGTAGTCCTGGAAAATTTTTTACACATATCCGTGGGAACCCCTTGTAAAAAAAAAAAAAAACACATAATTCTTGCAAAAACCAAATAATTGTGGTATTTTAATGAAACTTTCAGGACTTATTCATCATAAATGAATGAAATTATTTTAGAAAAATTTCTTTTCTTAGAAAATCATGATAATTCTTTTTTTTTCACATTTGTCAACCACCTCCCCACTTATTTAATTTATAAATAGCTGAGAAATTCATTTTTGCACAATTTAATGTTTATATTACAAGCCAAAAATGCTTAGAGAATTTCTTTTTTTTTTGTTTTTGTAAAATAGAACCACATTTACGAACAATATGCTCTGAATAGTATAATCATAAATGCATTAAACAGTGTTTAATTAGAAAAACTTTTAATTGCTTTTATGAATAAGATACATTATGAAAACTATTGCTTTAAGAAAAAAATTGTTTTTTTTTGTTTTTTTTTACAAGAATTTTTATTTTTAATGGTTTTAATTATTAAAAATAAATTATTTTAATTTTAATTTTAAATTATTAAAAATAAATTTTTATTTTTAATAACTTTATTAAAAATAAAAATGAATAATTTTATAAATTATTCTAATTTATCAAATTTTAAATCTTTCAAAATTTTGTATTAACTTGTAGTGGTTACATGATATTGTTAGTAAGTTAAAAAGACTGTTAATCATAAATGGAAAGGTTTACTATAATTCAATACCTCCCTTCCTCAGTATTTTAGAAAGAATTTAATTGTTTTTTGTGTTTGTGTGTATAAATGTGCAGATTTTTATAAATACTGACATCTATATACAACATTATCAGGAAATAAGAACCTTTATTATAGTAAATTTTTGGCCAAGACACCTAAAATTCATTAAAGCATTAGATTACTTAGAATATTTTCGTAAATTTTCAAAATTACTAGTTAGTTTAAAAATTATATATAAAAGAAAGGTTCTCATGTTATATTCAAGTAATTTTTAAGAATCAACCCCTGCTCCCACCAAAGTAGAAAAAATTAGTTTCTCAAAAATATCCCAAACATCAAGTTGTCAATACCTCATAAAAACTCTCACCTCTGTGTTAGTCTTTTCTTCAATATTTTAAACAAAACTAATATTTGTTTCAAATCAGATAATCTTCCTCAATTACAGTTTCAGAAAAGTATATTTTATTTTTGGAAGATTTTTTTTTTTTCTTTTTTTAATAAAGAGAATTATATTTTGCTGAGAGAATTGTAAATATGATTAAAACTAGCTAATTTGATCAATTTTTTTTTCCTTTATACTCATTCCAATCAATTTAAAATATCGCAAACTATTTTGCATATTGAAGATATTAAATTTAATCCTAAATAAAAGCTTCAATAAAAAATTTTCATTTTAAACCTTATGTATAGCTTTTCTTTGGAGGTACTTATGCTCTCTCACCATTATATAGGAGGTATTTCTTCTGCACACTGATTCTGAATTTTGCACATTTTGTTACAATGTTTCCATTTATGGATGCCCTATTAATTCTTTGTCCAGTTCCCTGCTACTTCTGCAGCAACCATTTTGAGCTTGACTTGCAGACCATCAATATAAAACCTACTGATTCCACTTTGATGAACATTGCAGATGCACTCCTTACAATAACATAAACCTCACTGGGAGATTATTGAACCAAATTCAAATATATCATCAGCTACAGGAAGTTCATGTCTACAGATCACTTTCCCTGAACCCAAACAAAAAAAGAAAAAAAAAATGTTTATTCTTATTCTATTTTTACATCTGACAGCTTAAAATTTTATTTAATGGGAGCCTTTTTTTTTTTTTAAATTTTTTATAGGAAGCAGTAAGAAATGTTATTTGAAGATGTATTTATACTTTTAATTTGTATTGATTTAGTGAAATATTCAGTTCTTCAAGAAAGAAAAGAAAAAATCCTTTTATGTCAAATTTATGCATCATTATCTAAGAAAATAACTATTTTCCAGACTTTCAAACATCTCTTTTATCAAACGTTATCGTAAAATGCAAGTCTTCTCATTTAACCTTCTCATAATAGAAGAAAGCTAAACAACTGTTGACCAAGGAATTTTAGGCTTGTTTATAAAAAAAGTCTTCATAGGAAAAAGTTTTCCACTTAAAAATATTTTAGTTTCATCATTATTTTCCTTCATACATCACAGAATGTCTAGTAAAATCATTCAAAAATGAATTTCATATACAAGTTACATTCTTGTAAATTAAAATATATGCAATATTGGAATTTAACTGGTTTTTACATAAATATTTTTTTAAATTCACTGCTTAAAAAATATCAATTAATTTTCCTAGTTAATAAAATTTATTTTTGTAATAGTAAATTTATTACTTCAGATTAAAAAACAAAAGAAATGAAAAAATTGTTAATTACCATTAAACTCACTGACTACTAGTTTATGAGACACGCTCTATTAATATAGTCCATCGAGATACCTTTGTTTTGCAAGGTTGCCAGTAAAAGCAATTATTAATTTCTCTTGTAAACATATTTCCTTTTCTTTGCAAAGAAACATATTCCTGAAGCTGTGTTATTGAAAGTTATGTATGTATGTATGTACTTAAGAATTTGTAAATAAGAACTGATTTGGTTATTTATGTTGAAGATTCTACATTCTCCAGTGTATTTGGTTACTGTACAGCTGTTTGCATTACTGAATCTGATGTAAAGTCAAATTATATGAGGCAGTGCTGAAAAGTTCTCTATTCAACCAAGGATCTCTACCCAAAAATCTGATATTTGATGAGTTTATAAATGGATGGAGTTGAGCGAAAACTTACCGTCGCTTCCTTGTATGTATGATGATGAATGTTCTCAAATTGAAAATTATATTGAGATAATTGATCCAAAATTCACAACATTTTTGAGTCAAAAAGATGGAGAGACTTAACTCCTTTTTGCCAAGTATTTTTTATTTGTTTGGCAGTATTTGTCTTAATTTCATCCCAATCTAATAACAATTAAGGTTTATTTAAATTTTAAACTTAATTTTTTTTTAAATTTTATATTTATAATAAAAAAATGTTGATTTTGATACCTTACTTTCCCCAATTCAGTTAAAGAATTATCTGCTTGGTTGAAACTTTTGTTTCTGACTTGATCTCATAAGAAACAGTTGACAGAATGGTGCTTGTAGATTCAGGTAGTGTATCAATAAAAAAAAATTATTAAAGTGTAGTTGCTGTTTACTTTCTTGCAATGAAATAAAGGAAGAGAGATATTTAAAATTCACACAGACACAACTTTTAGTATCTTAAAATGCTTCAATGAAAAAAAAGGGTTTAGCTTTTTCTTTTAAAATAATTGAAAATATTTAATTACATGAAATTATATATTATTATTTTACACAAGTATGTGTGTGTATATATATATATATATATATATATTATACACTATTTCTTGTTAAAATAAACTTTGGTTATACAATTAATACTCTAATTTGCTTGTGTGTGTGTATATATATATATATATATATATATATATATATATATATATGTATATATACACACAGTTAACTGCATGAAAATCCTCTTTATTTTTAGCAAATCAACATAAGTAAACAGTATTTGGAACTAGTATGGAGTCGGTCCTCTATTTGCTAGTTTCAGTGCTTGTATTTGATTTTTTTCATGGATTTATCAACAATTGTCTGATTCATATTTTGCCACTCTTTTAGCAATGTTTCTTTAAGGGTTTTCACTGACATGATTTTGGTTGTACACTCTCAAAGTTTTTAGCCAAGGTACTCCCTAAATGTGCTCTATTGGATTCATATTAGGACTTTGGGCTACTCATGTTTGTGACTTGATTCCTTGGGATTCCTTCCAGGCCTTTGCTACTTTGTTTGTATGACATGGTACTCCATCTTCTTGAAAAAGGTAAACATTCTTGTCAATTTGATTGGTTTCAAATAGTGAGAGTATTCCTTTCTTTAATATTTGACAGTATTTTGGACCATTCAACTCCTTGTCAATAAGAATCAGCTCAGATTTCCCTCCAAACCAGACAGCAGTCCACACCATTACTGTAATCCCTCCATGTTTCACGGTTACCTGCAGACATTCAGTGTTCTAAACCTCATTCTGATTTCTCCAAACATAAAACTGTTACGAATTTGAATATTGGCAGAATTTACTTTCATCTGACCAAATTCAAACTGCCAAACTTCATAATCTTTCCTCTCAAATTCTCTCGCCCAGTCCATATGCCTGTTCTTGTTAACCTCTGAAATCAAAGGCTTTTTTCTTGCAATACTTCTTTGATTGCCTAGTTTTTTCTGAGTCTTTCTTACCACATATGGCAACATTTCCATGCTTTTGGTAACATCTTTGATGCTCTGACAATGGTTTCTGATAACTTCCCTCTTCAGCCCTCTTTTCATTTGCTCAGATGCTTTTTTTCTGGAAAAATCTAGCAATTTCTCTATTTGACTTGCCACACTGATGCCATCCTATTACTTTCCCTCGTTGAAATTCACCAATTTCCTGACTTCCGTGAACTTTCATTGCAAAATATGTCAACTATCATTCATAGATGAGAGTAGCATGATACTAACACAGTATTGTCCGAAAAAAAGAAAGGAAAGATGTTATTACACAAGCCAAAATTGCTGTAATCAAGGGTGGCTAAAAACTTATAGCCCATGGTAGCATTGACTCATGAAGAGAAAAGAGGAAATCTACAAATAAGGTACATTGCTCAGCATAGAGTAATGATTAATGCATTTTGCTATTAATATTATCTACTGTCTATTATGTAAATGTTGCACAATATGGAAACAAAATATTGCTTATGAAATTTTCTTAGTCATTATTTTCTCTTCAAAAATTTATCACTTGTATCTCTTAAGCAGTGCCTAGCCAATGCTTGTGCTTCTCAAAAAGTAACTATATCTCTGCTGATCTGTTTTTATTTGCAAATTCTTTTTTAAATTTTATCAAGCTCATTTTCAGATAGTTTTGTATCCAAATAAATTGTTATTTGTGCTTAGAGGTTAAATTAAAGATTTGAAAAATGCTAATGAAGATTGATTTTAATTTGCATTACTATGTGAGTGTGACATATCAGTTCAAAATGTTGCTAAAGAGACAAGTTATTTTTCATTAAATTATGCAACTTAATTCTAAATATCAGAATTTACTTTGAGCAATATATAAAAATTATTTTGCTTTTTAATTTTAGATAGACATAAAAAACAAGTTAAATTTCCATAATGTATATCAAATGAAGTGTAAACAAATTGAATAATTAGATCCATACTCCCACCCAGATGAAGAGTATAATTTGATAAATACAAATGCATATTGTCACATATATCAGCCTTATATATTATAATGTTGATACTTACTTAGGTAATAAATGATTTTTACTTTAAGCAATTATATTTGATTTAAATGAAGCACTTGAAAGAAAAATGAAGACATTTTCTAATGAGTATATAGGTGTTCTTATTGAGCTAGTCCACTGCAGTGGGTGTCAGTTTAATCTGATTTACTTATGGCTTCCAATTAAAAACTGCATTAAGAAAAAAAAAATAATGCAGAAAACCTTGTGTATATAACTCGCTATCATAACTCCTCCTCCAGAGAGTAGAAAATAATTCTTATGAGGAGTCCTTCTTAATATCTGAAGACATGAGATGACACAATGTGGGCGTGTTTAGTAGGTAATTAAGATGTCCCTTAAGGACAGAAATATAATCACTTTATAAGGGTTTGTTTGTTTGTTTTTTTGTTTTTTTTTGCTGTCATTCATACCTAATATCTTGTACTTCAAATTGTATGTCAACTACTTCAATGAAGAGTAAAGAATGTGTTTGTTACTCATTATTTCAAAACATCACTTCCTTCTTGATTTTTGAATTAAACTCTATATCTCTTCATTAACAAATAGGTAATTATTTGAGAATTTCCGGTACTTGTTCTTAAATATGGTAAGGACATGTTGATTTAAGGACAAAGCTAATATCTCCTCTTTGGGTAAAAGTTAGCTTGTAAAATCTGAGATAGACCAAGTATGATTGATTACACTCTTGATATCACTTAAGAAGCCATTAACTAGATTTGAATAATTTTGTAAATGCTTCATTTACATATTTTAATGCATACTCAAACAAAATACTTTAATTGAAATTCAAATGATTCTTATTTATTGATGGGATAAAAATTCATGAAAGTTTTAAATATTTTTCCCCACTTAAAAGGTTTAATGATTTGATTTAGCAGTGTTCATTCTGATTTTCAGTTGTATAACTGGTTAAGGTTCAAGATAGTTTTTACAGCTTCATAGAAAAATTGCTCAAAATGGAATGGCAAATATAACACATCACTCAATAGATCCCAGGTCTAATTAATAAAACAACAACAGTAAAATTTGACTTTATTCATCAACATGGGCTTCTTCTCGGGTGATACACTGATTCCAACACTTCTTTAACAATTCAGTGCCTTTTTTGTAGAATGATTTATTTTTGGCCTCAAAATACACCTCAGTTTCTGATATCACTTCATTGGAGTCAAATCTCTTTACCTGGAGCATTCTTTTTGGGTTTGCAAACAGCCAGTAGTCGCTGGGGGCCAGATTTGGAGAATAAGGTGGATGCGGAAGCAATTTAGAGTGCAATTTATGTAGTTTTGCCATCTTTGCAATTGACTTGTTACATGGTACATTTTTCTTCTTCATTTGTGGCCTATTTTTGGTGATTTCTTCCTTCAAACACACCATTATACTATATAATATTTGCTATTGATGGTTTTTCTTTTCTCAAGGTAAATCAGTGAACAAAATACCCTGCACATCCTAAAATATGGAGGCCAAAACTTTGCCGCCTGATGTTTGCATCTTTGGTTGCTTTGGATGGCTTTCATCTGATGCTGTCTACTCAGATGACTGCTGATTTGACTCTGGAGTGAAGTGGCAGATCCATGTTTTATCCATTGTCACATATTTACAAAAAACCTTCCTTGTTGCGTTGAAACAGTTGCAAACAACACTCTGAATTGTCGACCCATTGTTGTTTTTGATCGACTGTGAGCAAACATGGCACCCACTTTGAACACAGCTTTTTCATTGACAAATGTTCATGCAAAATGGTGAATACACAGCCTTCTGATATGTTCAAATCCTCTGATATCTTGCACAACTTCAATTTATGATCCTCCTAAACAAGTTTGAGGGGGTTTTTTTGGGGGGGTTTTTTTTATGTTTTCTGGGACAACTGCTAATTTTGGGCAACCTGAGTGTTCAGCATCATTTGTGTTTGTACAACCTTGTTTAAAGTCAGCATACCACCTCTTAACAGCAGAGCAGAGTCCAAGTAGTATTTTTCTCATCAGAAAGCAATGCTTTATCAGCACATGAAATTCAGATTTTTTCATTGTTTTGAAAATTTGCAACAGTAGCATCACTTAACTGTGATTTGTAAACTAATAATCCAATTGGGCCCGAATTTTGTCATGTGCAATTTGAAGGTTAGTACTTCATAAAAATCATTTGGATTTTTTTAATAGTGGCACCATCTATATATCAGGCCCAGGACTTATTGAGTGATGTGTTAGATTTATATAATTTGAATTTTACATTAGATACTGCTTACTTTATTAAAGGTAAAAAAAAATAAAAATAAGTTGTTACAAAATAAATTTAATCAACTTTTTATTTCATCTTTTGGTACACATTGACATAATGATGAAAAATAACTATAAAATGTAATTTCTCTCTCAGTATTTTATTTATGTTAGACTTATTTATTTATTTTTGTACTGAAAACAAGTCTTTTCTTGCTTTCTTTCTTTTATTGAACTTACCTGCTGCAGTCAATAGGATTGCATTAGAATCCCGATAAGAAAGTGAATATTGGATATGTCTTGTTGGTTTTACTTATATGGTTGTTTTACATGATTGACTTCTAATCTTAATAGGAAAGCAGAAGAAATTTTTTAGACAATATTGTTAATCTTGTCCATTATCTTTCAGCTTTGGTTTCTTTCTTCAAATAAACAGTAATTCATACTTGACAGCATGTAAAAAAAATATTAGTTTGAAAATCTTTTTTGAAAGGGAGTGCTAAAGAAAAAAACTAAGATCTGATAGCATTACAAGTCTTTTTTTTTTTTTTTTGCTAGTTGCCGCCTTCTGATTTATTTCACAATGCCAATTTGCATTTTAATATGATAAACATAGGGAAAATCCACCTCTGCAGATTTGTAAAAGGTATAAATAGTATAGTTAACAAATTCAATATTCATGAGAAATTTCTTTGTAGAGTAAGATTTTTCATGTTGAAAGAGAATGACACTTATGACTCGTATTGTAGATGTATATCTCTAGGTATTATTAGTTAAAAAACATAATCAGTGATTTCAAACTTAAATTGTGAGATGCTTAGTTTATCAATTCTGACTGTTCTTTTTAAACTTGTTCCTGTAATGTTTTTTTTAACCTTATGAAAATTCATCTTCAGAAGTATTTCTCATTTGAAGGTACTTGTTGAACATTTGTTATATGCATTTCAGTAATGTTTCAGTATTACTCTGTAATTTCATTATTTACTGTTTTTCTTTTCTTTTTTGCATGAGTTTTATTTATAACAGCTCTGACCTAATGTCAGTGATTAGCTTTGTTTATTAATGTTATAAATAATTTAGCATAAGTTAGCTACTTTGATCTCATCAGTAAGCAAAGAAAGTGAGACCTTTGTCATAAAAAATATTAATCAAGCACTCACTCCTGATTTTTTTCTGTTTACTTATTGGTTGCCATAATTTAGACCTGTCCCACCTACAGATATATATCAATATATAGACACTTGTTAAAAAAATAAATAAAAATAAAATAAAAGCCTGAACTGAATCATGTCTATAAAGAATGCAACACTACCTAGATGACATTTAAAGTTGAATGACATTTCCAGAAAGTAATATAAAAAATAGTTATTGGTTGATATTAAACAGTTTTCATATTAAGCTACTTTCTCATTGTTACTCTTTCATTTTGTGCACAAAACATAGTGGCACTTCACAAGTTCATGCCTTTAAATGCCATCTATATTGGTATGCATTTTATACATTAATCTATTTATATTATTAAAACATCCATTTTAATCATTCTAAAGCTAAAAGATTTTGTAATATTTTATGTGTACATAATTTTTATCTCTCTTTCGACACCATGTTTCTTCAGACTGTAGGCAATCATAGCTCACCATAACTTTCTGCCAAAGTAATTAGTACTCATTTATAACCCCTTTTTGTCATTGTTCCTCCATCCATTTACCCCAACTTATCAAGTTGGCTATTCTCTGTTTCCTTCTGTTTTCTCTTCTCTTCAATATGCTCTGTGAACAAGGCATGAGAAAAAGAGGTTTGGAGAATTTCAGATTGTTAGCAACAGTTTTTTTTATAGTTTCCATTCTTAAAACCACCTTGTTTCTCACTTATCCTGCCTATAACACTCTTAACATTCATTAGGAGAACCATATCTATTCTGAGTGTTGTATGAAGTTTTTTTTTTCTTTCATCTGTGAGGAAACTTTTCAGCATTAACTGCCATATAGAAAATTATACATCACATCATCAACATACTCAAAAAAAAAAAATTAATTTATCTACTAAATTTTCTTTGCTTTTTAATTTCTGTAATACTGTTAGAAATTGCACGTTTGATTGACAAGCATTTTTTTTCTTCTTCATTTCTATGACATTAACAAGTTTGCTGGAATCTGTTAGCAACCTAACGATCTTTTGCTTTGTATCACAACTGTCTACAAAGATTGAAGTTATTTCTAGTGATGTGAGACCTTGAGTTATTCAGCTCTACATTGAGAGTGCTTATTTGGGTGATTATAAGAATAAGGAGGACAAGATATATTGCTCAGATGTCTGCAGAGGTTTTCTTTTTATACACTTTAGTTCTTTCTTCTTCTTTTTTTTATCCTTTTATCCTTTGTCCAAGCTTTGATCTTCTTACCATGGCTTCACAGCCCATCTTGAAATTGTTCTTTCAGAAAAAAGAATTGTTTAAATCTTCAACAGCTATTAGCAATAATAAAGCTGTAAGAATTTTTTTTTTAATTTTTGGATATTGTAACTTCTTCACAGATAAAAATCACTGCAACTGATTTTATGTTTGATTAAAGAATCTTGTTGACAAATTGTCTTCTTGGTTTTGTCACAAAGTAAGAATTGTTATCTGGGTATTATTTCAAACATTAATTTTGTGGATAGTGTTAACATTATTTAACTCAGATATTCTTCCCTAATACTATATTCTACATATGCACACTTAGCAGAAATCTTAGCCTCTAGGTATAAATATTATTAGTCATATAATGAAATTACTAATCTTTTGTAATCATCATGTAATAAGGATTAACTTTTTTCCCAACAGTTTAAATAGAATTTTATTTAGGTTGAATTAAAAGAATACATCCAAAAAAGAAGTTGGTTTGTATTTTTATTTACTTATTCCTTTAACAATAAAGATGTCATTAAAAACCTTATACATATTAATTGTAATTGATATGTAATAAGCTTAAAACACTTTCTCTAAGCTTAAGTATTTTCTCATGTATTATTTTACTTTCTCATTTGTTAATGTTATGTGACCATTACTTACACTGTTTACACTGTACTTGCTAACATCATGACAAAGATAAGGACAATAGTCTGCAATAGTGTAAATAATAACTCTTCTTCTCTTAAATCCAAACAGAATTTTTGTACCAGTTCTATTTTTACATAATTTGGTTTTAAGCAAAATTAACTGCTGAAGGCTATACTTAATTTTACAATGGTATTATTATTATTTTTATTACTATTATTAGTAGTAGTTTTTTTTTTTCTATCTTTTTTTTTTAGTACTATTATATCCCCAAAATTGCATGAATTTTAACCTGGATGAATAAAATGTTATAAAATGTACTACTTACATGAAAATGTATTTGCTCAACATTATGATAGAAGGAAAATACAATTTTTTTTTTGTTTTACAAGTTGTAGATAAAATATTTCTGAAATCTTGATTTTTGCCTTCATCTATTCTCTGAAAAATATTGTAAATACAAGTTGACTTTCAATTTTTTGTTTTCTATTAACTTGATATTTATCTTTTAAAAAGTTTATGCTTAATCTCAGTATTTTTCTTTTTTTCTCCCTACACCCGCCACCATATCCAAAGTAATTAGGTTTTCCTCTAATCTTTTATATTCTAAAAGTTTTTGGTTTTCAGTGCTTTTTGTACGGCTTATTGAGATTGATACAATTCATTTGGCATGTTGAAATTCCATGGTAGAGACTTACATTAATGTCAATTCTAGTTAGGTTTACATCATATAAATAAAGATGAATGTTTGAATCTTGAAATATTAACCTGTTCACTGCCACAAATGAAATGGATCATATTATGTGTTATACTTATAATTAGTAAAAATATACTTGGCAGTGCACAGTTTAAAATCATCTCACTATTTGTAGTTCATCAGCTACATATAAATTATAATTTACAAGCTCCTTTCTCTTAACTGAATGAAGATATATACTTCTAAAATAAACTGATGAGTTATGACACCCCTATTTATGATAAGCCTGGTAGTAAGAATTAACTGGGTGTTGAATTAGTCATAAACATGTCTGCTTGAATCAATTTGAAACTATACAATTTGTGAAGATACAATTATTTACACTATTTACATGAAAACATACAAGTATTTTGAGCAAAGATATTTGAACTATATTAAACCATAGATATTTGCTTTTTTGAAGATTACAGTCTTACATTATTCTTTATGAAAACTCTGAAAATGTCATGTATCTTCTAGCTACAAATTTTTGTCTGGTACCTATTAGATTGGTCAAAAGATTTAACTGTTTCCATAATTTTGCATGACTAAGTAATTGGCTAAGTTCCAGTCTAATTGCACAGGCCTTTGTTTCCTTCAAGCTATAACAAGAGTTGGACATGATTTTATTGAATTGCACTCTCACTCACTGTTGGATGTTGCCCTACTTAAGAATCATTTATAAATGTCATAATGATATGTTTGGTCAATGGCTATTCTTGGCTCACTTTATATCTACACTGTAGCAGTTGCTACTACTTAACAATATTTACTGTTTTTTTTTCTTTCTGTACAGATGCTATAGATTTTAAAAAACAATTTATAGTGACCTTATTAAAACTGCCAACAAATAATTTTGTAAGATTCTTTTATGATAGAAATTAAAGAAAGTCAATGTAAATTTTACTTGAAATGAATTTTTTTCTGATTTACATTTAATAGGATAGTTGATTAAAAAATGAAACAGAAAAATATATAATCAAGTGAAAAATCACTTACTTGACAGTGTCTTTTAATAAAGTATGAAATACTTCTTTTTCTTGATCTTATTTAGGGGTTAAAATAAAAAATGCACCCATTACTATTCTCACAGTGTTATCTGAATAAAAGAATATTTATTTGAATATCAAAAGCTCTATTCAAATTATTACTATTTGTTTAACTTACTCCAAATGTATTTAAATCTTATTGAAAAGGTAGTGATTCAAGTTAAGTAAAACAAATTCCAATAATATTTGAAAGTATCTAATTTTTTTTTTTTATATTGTATCAAATGGTTATTACATCTGACTTCACAAACTGAAATCTGCTCAAAAATATTGATGCTGCTGCTCTTATAAATTTTTTCACTTTTTCCCCCTGAAAAAGATAAATTGCTGCCTTTCCTTAGCAACTTGCTAATGCAGCCAGTTTGGGGTGGGGCACAGGAAACAATCATCTTTTGAATGCTATTCCCTTCTATCTAATTTTTTTTCCTATTATTTTAATCCTTTTTGAGGGACTGCAGCCTCCTCAAAGCTGGGTGACTAGCAACTCAGAAACAGCCTTCTGTTGCTACTTTGCCACACTGCTCTGAGTCACTCTTTCACTCATCATACTATGGAATCTTGCAAAAGGGAAAAATTTCCTTGATGCAAAACCTTTCATGATGGTTGTTTTGTTTTTGTTTTTGTTGTTTTTTTTAACTTAAATTTCTACCTAAAAAGCAAAACAAACAAAAAACAAAGAAAAACTTCCTTTTTATTCAATTTATAGTTTTACTTGCTCCCTATTCTTTTTCCTCATTTGTCCACAAAATAGTCTATCATTTCTTGTATGCAAACTCAGTAACTTTGTAAGCATCGTTCACATTATCTTTTAATACAATATTGACCATTTTGTGGATTTTTATGTACATATGCCAAATTAATTTTCAATGACTAAAAAAAACCCAAAAAGGACAAAAGATAAGAATATGACTTTTTTAAATATCTCCATGAGTTATAGCAACAGGCAAGGTAAAAAAAAAAGTATTGGCTTAAATAACGCTAGCTCATTGCATTCACTTACGTGCAAATACCCTTGGGAAAGATTAATCCATCTCTTCCTTCCAGTTATGGGTTAAATAACAGGACAGATTGGGTTCTATAGCCTTGGCTGGCAACCAGTCTACTGCAGAAAGCAATGGCAACCTACTGTGGGATAATCTTCTGCTCAGTCAGTCATGTCTCGAAAGAGACATGATCGCCCAAGCGTGTTTCATGAATGGCACTTAACTAACTGATTGAAATTAATACCATTATTTACAGTAACTGCTGTTGAAATAGTTTTATATTTTTTCATAATAGAATAATATCAAGACTCAAAATGCAAATTTGGAAATGTGAATAGGTTTATTCTTGATCAGGATACATTTTCATTATCTATAAGATTCAAATGTTGATGTATAATTCTTCTATCAAAATAAACCAAAACCCCCTAATCAAGAAAATTAATACACCATTCACTTAAACAATAAATCTAGATATTTCTGAAAAGAAGTACAAAAACATGCATAAAATGCCACTTATATATGAAATAATTTTATTATGAGAGCTACTGAAAAGTTCAATAAAATCTAAATGTTTTTTTCTTGTTCATCTTTCAGAACAGTAAATTATGTGGTCGAAGAAAGAGGTAGTTGGGTATTTTAGGTTCATTTTCTTGTTTGCACTTTTCACTGTGCTGTTTAATTTATTTTTATTCTTGTTACAAATAATAAGAAACATACTTTATTAATATTTCTTTAATCACTACATAGCTTTATGCTATCAACAGTTAGAAATAATGCAAACTAACTTTAATCAAGGTATCAATACTGCAATCCAGTTAAAAAGTATGTTTTTCACACCTTGTATGGATTCTTTTATAATCGTATTTGCAGCAACTGACATAAAAGGCAGCACTTGGTAAGCTGCTTGAAATTGAAAGTTATAAAAACTCATTTAAATCAGCAACAAGTATTCTTTACTATTCAAGTTCTTGAAAACTCTTCAACATTGAGCAGCAAGTAGGTACAGTGACTCTGTTTTAGTTTTTATAACATGTTCTTAGCTTGTAAATAGCCTTAGTTATTTTTATTTATAATTGCAATTGTTAACTAATCAAGGCTGCCTGAAGACATTGTAAATGTATTGGTAAAATGGAAAACTTTATTGTCAGGTCATACTGGAAGTATCGGTTCTCACTGAATCACTGAATTTAAGTAGCACAGAACCTTATCAATACTTAAATAGATCACACAAGAACACAAAATTCTGTAAGCAACTTATGATCTTGTGCCAGTCTAAATAAAGTAAATAAATGTGAAAATGTTAAACTGTTTGACAAATCTCATTATGAAGGTAACAAATTACTTGTTAAAGTTTTTTAAATATATTTGCAAATTCTCCTAAAACAAACTGACAATCATTTACAAGAGGATTTCTTTATGGTTACATCAAAGACTGAAAAAACATTTTTGTACCTGCACAAATCATTCTGTTGTCCAAAGAATTTATTTATTAATTACATAGTGGAGAGGACATTGTTCATAATTTTTTTTTTTGTGTCAGCACAGGAGCAGAGTTTACTGTGGGAATTTGAGTGCCTTTTGCTTCCAGTGAAAAACACATTCATTTGGAAATTCTTGCAAAAATCAATTTTTTATGAAACTTTCAGGACTTATTCATAAATAAATTTATTTATGAATTCATTATTTTTATAAAGTGTTGGTAAAAATATTGTGTTACTCCCTACCCCAACTTAATTTCACAAAATTTGTAGAAAGTAAATTCTGTTTGCAAACTTTGTTTTATTGGTTAAACTCAGGACTTCTTGAAGAGTGAAAATAATCATTTTTTTTTTTTTTCAAACAGTTGCCTAAAAAGCTGCACTGAATAGTAAAATAAAAAATGCAATAAAACTATGAAATTATTTAATTAAATAAGCTTTTAATTGCTTTTATAAATGATATATATTAAGGACATTGTTGTCTGAAGAAAAATATTTTTGCGATGAATAATGAGTTTTACTATAATTGTTTCCATTTTTTCTTTTTCAAATTATAATTTATAGTTTCAAAAGTATTTAAAAATCCCTTTAGAATTCTTCAAAACTTTCTCTGTGTTGGGACATTAAGTGATGACTATATCTACTTATCAAAAATTGAAACGCTTAATACATATCATGCTCTAAGTTCTTTAAAATAATCTTTAACTTTTTTTTCATATGTATGAAACCTGCTCATTTTGAAAGTATGGATGACCATACATGACATTATCAGAAAATAAAATCAATGACTATAGTAAATTTAAAGTCAACATTTCTAAAATTCAGTTGTAGAGAATATCTCTTACATTTGCAAGATTACTAAGTACTCAAAAATTATATAAAAAAAAAAAGAGTTCATCCATCATATTCTTAAATTATGTTTTAACAGATAGTCTTTTAAGACAGCAATAAACATGTAAATAGCTTATCAGTGCTTGACAAGTCTGTAGTGTGTTGTAAGATATGTAAATCACTACTACTATTTGTTTTAAAATGTGTGTTTTTTTTTTTGTTGTTGTTATTTTTACATTTTTAATTTAAAGTAAATAATACTTGTTTAAATCAGATTAATTATATATTAAATCAGCTAATATTCCTTAAAACTTCAGTAAAGTACATTTTATTTTTGGAAGATTTTTTAATAAAGAAAATCACATTGCAATGAAAGACAGCTAAAAAGGTGCTAATCAGCTATATCTGAAATTTAAAAAATATTGATTCCAATCAATATAATTTCTGTTTGAAAAATGCACTACCAAGTATTTTACTTAATGGAAATAGTAAAATTATTCCTTTAGCTTTCAATTAAAGCTAAAATGAAAGCTTCAAAAAAGCTTTTTGATTTATCAAAATTCATTTTTAAACTTGGCTATTACAAATTATCATGAAAATGTGGAGCTGTCTATATACAATAACAAATAACAATACTTGAAGTTAAATATATTGTATATAAAGGTTACTTTTTTTTAATGTAAATCTATTTTGTACTCTACATTTATCGCTTTTCTTTTGAATTATTTGAATTCAAATTTACAGAAAGATGTTCTTCACCATGTTCATACATTTCTTGAGTTTAACATCATGAACAAAATTATATTGATGTGAAATGTAAAAAAGTATGAGTATGAACAAACTTGCTTTTTTCACAAATGATAAACCTTTATAATCAATCTTCTCAATTTGCCACCCCCTTAACATAAACATATATTTGTGAAATATATAGTCTTAAAATGAATGACATTTTGAAGTGCTCATCAATCAAATGTTTTTGTTTTTTAAATGATGATATTTAAAAAATTTTACATAATGTTACCTGATATTTTTATTATTAAATATTTTTTTAATTTTACTCTTATTTTTGGCTGTCCTCATTTTTTCCCCCCCCCATAACATTTAAGCTGATTTATTCTCCAACCTTTTCTAATGTCAAGTCTGTTGTGATGATTTTGCCTGAAGAATGAACTGACTAAAACACCATGTGGGTGGGGGAGAAAGTTGTTATCATCATTATCAATAAAAACAACATAGCCGGATATTTTATTAAATTTTGTACAAAAATATAAAAGCTATCTTGGTAATTACATACATGCACCTGCTGTCCCCACCCCATTGACGTTGTAAAATTGTTTGCCTCAAATATTAACTCCAATAATGATAATGTCCCTTACTGTATATTATGATTTTGCAGTCTTTGCATCTAATTGGACTGAATATGTAGAGATAGTTGATATAGCAGTGTATGAAAGTGAAATATTATCTGGTAGTGCTTGCTGCTCATACTGTGTGTCTGTCTGATCTATTCTGGTTACCTTTATTGACTCTCACTCGCTGCCTATCTGCAACATTCATGAATAAATATTTTCTCTAGTGTTTGCCAATAAGCATTGATTTGTAATTCTATAATGTGGATTGTGACAAGCAACAAAAGTGGATAATGGTCTATATATCAAGAGGTATAAAGGGAATGATTGATTTCCAATAGTTTTTAAATTACCAAATCCAAAAATATTTTTCTTTTAAATTCTTACCAATTTAGTTTATTAATTAATTTGAATGCAAAAATAAGTTGGGATGTGGTTTCAGAATATAATTTGTTTTTTATTCATTTACATTTAATATATAAAAATACTTCCCTACCCCCCCCCTTTTTATGGTATAGATAGATTAGCTATTTCATATATGTTCAGTATCAATTTTAAAAGCCCTCATAAAGAAATTGAATATCATTTACTTATGACAGGAAAGATATCTTATTGCCTGGTAGATTAAATTAATTATTTATTGTCTCTTGACATATCCTAATTATTAGTAAAGTAACAATCTATTTGGCAAAAAGTAGTGTATTAATTTTACATGGTTATTTGCTAAAATGTAATTTATTTTCATTTTCTTTTTCTCTGTAAACCATTTCACCTCCATTTTCTTTCTTCTCTTGGAGTTGATATGTTTTAGTTAGATAATTTACAATGGATAGACATTATATTAGTAAGCTATTAGTCTTATTAAAATCAAACACAGAATATGTGCAAAGCCCATAGAATTTCTGATAAGAGTTACCTTTGTTTTATTATCATGCTTACTTGAGTCAACTCTAGAACAAATTTTTAAGCTATTTAAAACATGAACCCTGGTTTTAAGCCTATATTGTGAATAAGAGAAGTAATATCTATGTAAGTTTTATACCCAGTTATTTTGGTAAAACCTGATTTGATTTATATTTAGAAGAAAAAGAGGGAAAAATGTGAAATTCCCCAAATTCACTTTCTATATAAATGACTTATTTGCCTATCAAGAATAATTTTGCTATGTAAAACCACTAAGTACAATATGTCTATAATCTTTATCTAAAAGCAATATTCATAACTAAAAATATTTTTAGGGTGTCCTGTTTTATTACATACTATACTAATTTGACAGATAATAAAAACATCTTTTAACATTTAAACATTTTATAATCATTAAAAATAGGTGAATTGTTTCAAAAATTCAATATTTATAAATGAAAAGTTACTTATTTCAAATTCTTTAATCCTGCTATTAAAATTTAAGCCCTGTTGAATTATTTCTTTGAAATATATATAATGATGAAAATAAAATCTTAAGTCGGCTGATTATCTAATGTATGTTGTAGAAAGGATTCTGAATATCTGTTATAATCTGACAGTTGAATCTACAAATAGCTTGCAGCAAGTTTAGAGATTGTTTTTATAGATTTGTAGGCTGTGTGCCAGTTGTCGGTTTATTTGATTGGCAAGGTATAATGTAGAGTGAGCAATCCCAGTGTGTCTCTAAAATGATCGGTCAGTAGATACTAAAGAAGAAATGAGGTGGTATATGGTCCTACCTATATGTCATTCAGAAAATATTACATAAAGCAAATCTACACCCTGAAGAATTAGTATAATAACTATTTCAAGAGGTTGTACAACATCCTCTTTAAGTAAATAAAGAATCATTTAATACTGAATTATCTGTTAGTTATGAATAGGAATTTATATATATATATATATATATATATATATATACACACACACACACACACATTAAGTAAAGAACTAGAAAATTACCATTTTTTTTTTTTTTTTTTTGGTATCGGTTTTTTTATGTGTTTCTTATATTAAAAATTAAATGGGGTATAGATTTTATTTCATTTGAGAAAAAAGTAGAGATGTCCTTAATATCAACTATATTCAGTGGTTTATAAAATACTGCCTTCCTCCCCCGCCTCTCTTTTTCAAAATTGGCTAAAAAACACAAACTTGGTGTATTTGGTAGATTAATATTTACCTAGGCACCATAACCAGTACTTTCATCTAGCCTAATTCTATACACTGTAATATTAAATGTAGTGCTATCAAACTTGAATCACTAAAACATTTATAACAAAAATTATGAATCCTTTTAAAAGAAAAGCATCTTAATGGCTAAAAATGAAAACTGGAAAGCTTTTGTCATCATTTGTAAGCTTCTGATTCATGACATTTAAAAATATTAAACTACAAAATAAAATTGAAAGTATAATTCAGAAGAAAAAAAAATTGCTAATTCCTAATAAAGTTCATTTAGTCAGTGCATATAATGGGAAAATAAAAAAAATAAAAACCTGGAAACAAATGATTCACAGCTTTTGAAGACAGCAAAATGAAAGAAATATATTTTATTGTCCAATTATTTACTCTCTCTCCTCTCTTTAAAACCTCTCTATAAAAATGTTTTGTTTTACATTTTGCTTTGCTCCTCCCACCTATTCCAATTTTCTTCTTGAAAGATTTTGTTTGAAACTGCCTGAATGTCATAGATTTGGGGAGTGTGAGCCAGACAAGGGATAAGGGAGATGATTTTGTAAGGAATTTATTGCTGATTGAGCTTTTATTTGATTTACAAGAATTTCATGCATGAACAAAGCTATTGCTGTATATAAATTTATATTTGTGTCAATTTCTTTCAGTTGTTGTATCTGCAGATTTAACATTAACTGGTCAATAACTGAATGATCACTACCCTACTGCCTGCCTGCCTTGGCTACATGCCATAATGGTAACCCTGCAATGTGTATATCATCAACTCTACATGTTCAGCTATCTTTTGTTTATTAAGTTTTTGATCTCTTTAGGCCCACCCTCTAAAAGAATCCAAAGTGAATTATAAATCACTTACTTATATATATAAGGGGGAGCTGAAAAATTCCCAGTTCAGCCAAGAATGGATTAAAAATTATGTTTATTCATTTAGTCAGATTGTGGAAAGTATGTTGGAACAAAAACTTTTCAACATCTATGTGCGTGCTCATTTTATATATACATAGTGCAATCCATTGTATTCACTTACGCGCAAATACCCTTGGGAAAGGTATTAATCTGTCTCTTCCTTCCAGTTATGGGTTAAATAGCAGGACAGATTGGGTTCTATAGCAGTCTACCGCAGAAAGCAATGGCAACCTACTACGGGATAATCTTCTGCCCAGTCAGTCATGTCTCTTTCGAGACATGATCGCCCAAGCGTGTATCGCATATGGCACTTAACTGACTGAGTGCAATGGGAAAATTGTGTACCATTTTATATTTTTAATTTTGCACATACAAGTTTTTGATTTTGTCAACTGCACAGTATAGTAGGGTCAGTTGGGTACTATCTATGATAAAAAGAACACCATGATACAATTCACTCTACCAGAAATTTATAAATACTGCTTGGCATTTGTCCTAGAAGCTCCAATATAAATATTTGAGAGTGTTTGGGTGTCAATCTGAGGACAGTGTAGAGAATTTGGAAAAAGTTGGATGAGTCTAATGGTGTTTGGGGTAATCACTAGTGATGGTGACGTTATACTTCCATTCGTCTTCCCACAGGGTTTCAGACTAAATATAGACTCCTACATTAAGTGCTTTGAGGAGGTAGGGCTGACCTTGATCAAGAGAGTAACTGCTGGAAGACCTTATGACTAGCAACAGAACTCTACTTGATGCCACACGAGCAGGAGAATCCAGTCATGGCTGTCAGACAATTTCCACAGCCACATCACCCATTACCTCTGGCCGCTTAACTCCTCAGACTGCAACTTCTTTGATTATTATGTGTGAAGCACTGAGTTATAGACCAACAAAAATCTTTGCAACACCAAAGCTGGCCTGCAGGCAAGGATTATGGCAGCATTCACCAACATAAACAAGGAGACTGTCCAGAAGAGTGGCAGGAGATTCCAAAGTCGTCTGGTGGCCATGGTTGAAGCTAATGGTGATTTTTATTGAATAAATTTATTCTTTAGTATTTCAAGATATTTATGTAGTTTTAGAAAATATATCTGTTAAAATGAGGTGTCAGTGTTATTTACATTTTTGCAGAATTTAGATGAGAATTTATCCATCGCACACTCTGTGTGTGTGTGTGTGTGTGTGTGTGTGAAGCCACACAATGGTTATGTAGACAAATACCAAATAAATT
This sequence comes from Ascarosepion bandense, assembly GCA_037127315.1. Taxonomy (NCBI): domain Eukaryota; kingdom Metazoa; phylum Mollusca; class Cephalopoda; order Sepiida; family Sepiidae; genus Ascarosepion; species Ascarosepion bandense. Next base: position 922,716 of record JBBBDQ010001746.1, on the reverse strand, counting down.
TATCATTAGCAAGAGCCAGGCCATAACATTATTGATGCCTAACATGGCTGAATGAACAAAGTGATTTGTCATAGATTGCTAACTATTGCATTTCATGTGATGAACTCATTGGGGGTTACAAATTTCATTACTGATTAAATTTTGTCTTTATGTAAGCTTTGTAAGTTTGAACAAGTTGTACATGCCTCTGTTTCCTTTTTATTTTCTCCTCAGTATTTTGAATCTTCATTGGTATTTATTTTTGTATCTTAGGATTAAAATATCAGTGCAATGTTTAAAGTTGACTACCTCTACTTTAACTCTACTGAATGGTTGTGGAAGGTCAAAGGCAAAATTAAAGAGTAATCCCGGTTCACACTCCACCCACGTCTATTGAACAGGTTAAGAGGCTCATCCCTTGTTCCCTGTTTAGGATGTGGTTTCCGGCTTTCTCTTTTCCAATCTTTTCACTATTACGTATCCCCCTGCACATCAGTGTCATTGGGCGATTAAAATAAAATAAAATTTTAAGGAAACTAAATGAGAGAAAGTAGATATCTCTAAAGGTTTGCTAAAAAATGAGCAGACATGATGAAAAAATACCCCAAAACTTAATAGAAACAAAATTTTATGGTCAAAATCTTTATTATTAAGAAGAAAGATCAAAGGGGTTTTCAATTATTAAATTATATATATATATATATATATATATATATATATATATATATAATTTTTCTTTTTTTTTTTTTTTTATATGAAAAATGAAGAGACTCCTTCCAGTCAATTTTAATTAGTTTTGAAATATAACAAAGTATTTTGTTTATTGGGAATATTAAATAAATTTATAAGTTAGAAATTAAAAGTAAATTGAAAGCTTCAAGAAAAATTCTTCATTAAAAAAAATTCATTTTAAACCTTAGGTATTGTATTTCTTTTGAAGTACCTTGATATAAACTGATTAAAGTGGGGATAGTGTAGTTTACTAGATATTGATTGGGGAAACACACTTCATTCTACTGGTACTATAATAAGGGATATAATTTAGGCAATACAAGTGAGCCTCTAAACTTAGGTTTAAATAATTATCTGTTGCAATATGAGTATATCCAAGCTTCTATCATTGTTACTCAGTGTATATTTCAATAAGATTTTGGAGAATAAAAAATATAGAAGTAACTTACAAAAAAATATGAGTGTTGGGTAGAATCAAAAAGTAGAACATCAAAGTTGAATCAGTTATCTACATCTTCGGTTGAAAGATTATTGTATTTAGATTATATTAAAAATTTCTCTTGTTGTTCCTATTTTTCCTTTTTATATTACTGAATGGCTGTTCAAAATGTATAGAGACATAAACACAAATTGAATTAAATTAAATTTTCAATGCTTTAAGCCACTGAATCCATAAACAAAAATAAGAAAAATTAACCTTCAGACAAAAACAAATTGAAATAATGTTTAATTTAAATAAAAAATAAGAAATGCCTTTAATATTTGAAATATTTAAGAAAACTCTGAAACTAAATATTTGCATGTGTACTAGTTTTGTTTCATGCCTATTTAGTGACAAAAGTGTATATGTTTATTGGCTTCATTTTGAGTTAATTTTATTTTTTAAAAATATTTCAAAATATGTAAGAGTGTTTGTAAATGCAGTTTACTTTCTTCATTTTATATTTCTTAGTTCTTTTTCTTCTTTTTACTGTCAAGTTAAACCCTAGACACCAAAATATAATACATAATAAACCTGACAGTAAGTGTTCATTGTCCACCTTTCATACTTTTCTATCCATGAAACCAGCAGGGCAAAAATGTTTATATCTGCTGTGAATTTTCTTATGGTATTATTTCTTTTCTGAGTAAATTGTACAAGAAACTTTCTAATTCACCCCCTATGGATAACAGTTACCACTTTATCTGTAAATATATTATCAATCCATGCTTTGAATATTACTGCCACATCCGGTTTGGGGCTTTTATGTATTTAGAGATTCTTGATAAAATACAAAGAATCTGCAATGTTACCAGTTCTGACCTGACATCTCAGTTTCAGATGCCATTTCCACCACCATAACACAGTTTTCCTGTATTTTTTCTATAAATATTTTCATGGTAATTGATCTTATAAGTTTTCTTTTTTGTTCCCTATACTTTATAAATGTCAGCATAGTCTTAGATTGGTAGCAAGGTATCATCATTTTACAATTGAAATGGCTAGATTCGATTGTAAGTTCTATGCTAACAGTTTCTTGTATTGCACTTCTCACTTGTGGAACTCTCTTCCATCTTCTTGCTTTCCAGTCAAAAATCTAAATTCCGTGTCAATTGGTATCTTCTCTCATCTTAATTCTTGTTCTTTTATTTTTTTCTCTCCTTAGTAATGTTTTTTTTTGTTTTGTTTTTTTCATATTCTCTCTTACTCAGTGCCTCCTTGTGTATTAGATTCATTGCTTTGCTTAGGGTGAAATGATGTGTAAAAAGAAAATGTAATGAAAGATGTGTGACTAATAATAAAATGGATTTGTTCATGAAATATTGCTTGTTAGCCATGTGTAATGAGTGATAATACAGAATTCCTGATATTTGATTTCTTCAACTTCTTTCTCTTGATACATTTGAACTTTTATTTAATGATGTCTGGTGTCACATGACACCAGACATGTAACAGAGGTGTTGATATGTCAGAAAATCATTTTATTTCTATTTATTACTTTCAACTGAATAAAACCAACATTGTGCAGTATATAATTGATACTGAGTTTGAATACTCATCATTTAATATACTAGAATGTATGCTTTCTATTGTCTATTCTTATTATAGAAATGTTTTGTTAAGATTAATTCTCCTACTATTGAAGTAGGACTATAATTTTAGTTTTGTTATTATCTATTGTTAATGATATTCTGTGCACAGAAGCTTTGCCTTAGTGTTTTGTATATTGATAGAATGGCCAGCAATGTGATATTTTCTGTCAGACAATGCTCAGCTCTCAGTCTATTGCTATTAACTCACCAGATTTATTGGGCATATGCATAGAAAAGCTGATGATCTCCTTTTCATGAATCATTCTCTCTTTTCAGAAATATTTCTCTGCTAGTCAACAGCCACTCATTTTAGAGTGAGTAAATGAGAGAACTTAGTAGACAATAATAGCCAAAGATATTGTAAAAAGCAAACATTAAAAGATAATATAAACTGACTGATTCTGAATAGATTTTTCTCTTTCCTTACTCTCTTCTACCACTAAAAGTTCTTTTTTTTTTCTTTTGGTATTGATCGGAAAGCTATCTGCATCATATAAATCAAATTGAATTCTTTTCTGTCTTGGTCTACCTTTACTGGGACACCAAGTAGCTTTGGTTTTTAAAAGAAAAAGTGAGAAAGAGAGAGCAAGTTACAAACTGATAAGAATGCTGAACTCTATTAAAATAGGAAATAATGTAAGATATAATTTACTCTTTTTTTTTTGGTGTCTTTAATGAGATGAAGATCTTTTATATGTCACTAAATATTGATATCTTAGTTGGCTAAGCTATTCTTTCATCCTCAGTTCCCCCACAAAAAAAATGAAGTAATCATTTTCTGATAATTTTTCTATGATTAGTTCTATTCTCAAACCATTCTGTGTGTGTGTGTGTGTGTGTGTACACACACACACACAGGGTGTGATGGGTAAATTGCCGGCATTGTACATTTTCAATTTTGTGTATTCACGTTTTTGATTTTGTTAACCGCACAGTATAATAGGGTCAGTTGGAAACCATCTGAGAGAAAAATAGCATAATGTTGGAATCTCTAATACCAACATTTCAGTGTGTCAATCTGAGGACAGTGCAGAGGATTTGGAAAGAATTGGATGAGTCTAATAGTGATTATAAAGGTATAGCTGTTCAGAAAACTCGTTCTGATCATTCTGATAAAAAAAAGGACTCCCAATTTGTTGGTGAGGGACTCACTCAATGCAGAAGCTTACATCAAATGCCATAAGAAGGTAGTGGTGGCTGCTGGAAGACCCTATGTCTGACAACGGTACTCTGCACCTTGCCACTCAAGCAAGAGAAGCCAGTCATGTCTATGAGACAATTTTTGCAATCACATCCCCTCTTACATCAAACCACTTAACTCCCCAGACTGCATCCTCTTTTATTATTATGTATGGGGCACAGTTGAGTAAGAGACCAACAAAACTCCTTGCAACACCAAAGATGAACTAAAGGCAAGGATTATGGTAGCATTCACCAACTTAAACAAGGGAACCATCCAGAAGAGATGCCAGACATTCCAAAGTCATCTAGAGGCATTGGTTAAAACCAATGGCAATTTTATTGAATAAGTTGTCTTTAGTATTTCAAGATATTTTTGTGTAATTTTGCTAAATATATCAGTCAATGTTATTTTCATTATTATATAATTTAGACACCAATTTAACCATCACACCCTCTGTGTGTGTGTATTTCATTTAACTAATGAAACTAGATGTATAAAGTATGAGACAATTGCTAAAATTACCATAATTTAAGTGTGTATAATTTGTTGAACCTTTATTGATGTTTTACAACCTTAATGTAATTACTTTTAATTAAATCAGAATATTTTTTGAAATCTAATATTTTTTTATATCCAAATATTTCTCCTTTTTAAACTTTAATATATTTTTGTATATCTTTAGAGGACTCAAAAACAATATTCATATCTTAAAATTACATTACATATTTATTAGATTGCATCAAAAATGGTTAAAACATTTAATATTTTAGTTTCCTTGTCATGTTCGAAATTTCTATGATACTTTTTTCTCTAATTCTCTCTCACTGTGTGTGTGTGTATATATATATATATATATATATATATAAAGGAAAACCTATGACATAGTGGATTTTTTTTTTTCATGTTCTAGGTTAAGACTTCATTGGACTCAAGTAATATTTATATGTTGATGTGATTACACAAGCACAAGGAGAGGGGATGTTGAAATTTAAAACATTTTTTATTGTGGATTTTCCCAGAATTGTCCTGATATTTTTTAAAATCCTTATTGTCCACACCTCCACCACCTATATATACACATGCATACACACACACACACACACACACATGTGTGTGTTTGTGTGCGTGTGTCTGGGGTGGTGTTGTGATAGTTTGATTTTTTTTTTTTTTATAGCAAATAAAGCAAGCAAGCCCTTTTGTCATTCTCTGTAGCTGTGAACAAGACAATGAGAGGTATTCATATTCACATCCCTGTGTCTGGAAAACAGAAGTTGCAGTAAGATGATGAAATAGACAGAGAAGAAATTGGACTGGCAGAAGCAAACCACACTGGAACATTACATTAGCTATAGTTTTCAGGACTAAATATACTATGGTTTTCAGCATACGCTTTTAGAATTACTTAACAATGAAATCTTTTTTCAAAACAAACTGATTTATCTTTATCTGACAAAGTTAATGAGGTTTTCAAAAATCTGTATTTCTTATTGATTTATTGTATTCCTGAAATATTCAAAATTACATTTCCCTCTGTTTGAGTGCTGAGTGAGAGAAATGAACAGTTCTTAAAATTGATAGCATTTGAATATTTTCCAAATATTAATATATTTTAAGAAAAAAATAAGATGTGGAATCTTTTTATATTGAATTTTACTCAAGTGAATAAAGGAAAATAATCATTTTGTAAATGGAAAATTGTAATTAAATTTTTGAAGAATTAATTACTCGATTATAATTTGTTCTTTCTAAATATTTTTAAGTCACAAAAATTACTATTTTATTATACATCAATACAAAATATTCTATATTCATTTGTACTTATTTCTTAAAGTTTACTAAATTTGAATTTTAAAAAGTTAGTACTTTTCGTAAAATTTCAGCTTACTCTAGTGAACAGGTTCAAATCTTATGACAACAATTTATTTTTTTTATTTTAGTTGTCACCAAATTAGGGTAATTTTTCTTTTAATCCAAAATTTTCACTTTCATAAAATGTTTATACAATTATGTTTCATGTTAGATTTACACAAACTTTTTAAATTTAAATCTAATGCTCAAGAAATTGCATAGCTGATATACTGAGAGGCTTAAAAGTTTAACTTTAGGATTTGTTTAAACTTGTTTTTGTTTTTTTGCTAAGACCAATTTTAATATCCAACTATAAAAGAATATAATTTTATAAATAATTTCTCAAACTATGGATTAATGTTTGGCGAGTATAGACATATAACAACAAGTGTTTATCAAATATTTATGATATAGTATTTAGCAAGCTTTTCCATTAGAGAAGTGAGCCCATAAAATATTCCTTTAAGAAAGGATTTACCTATATAACAGAACTAATAAAATTAACCAGCTTCATATTATTGCTGATTATATACTGTACTGAGGATGTGCGTTGTGGTGCAGTGGATATTGGCTCGGAACGAGAAATCGCCGAGTTCGAATTCCAGTTGAATTCATTGCATTCACTTACGCGCAAATACCCTTGGAAAAGGTATTATTCCGTCTCTTCCTTCCAGTTATGGGTTAAATAACAGGACGAATTGGGTTCTATAGCCTTGGCTGGCAACCAGTCTACCGCAGAAAGCAATGGCAACCTACTGCAGGATAATCCTCTGCCCAGTCAGTCATGTCTCTTTCGGGACATGATCGCCCAAGTGTGTTTCACGTATGGCACTTGACTGATATACTGTTTACAATTTCTCAAATATTGACAAACATATAAGATCATATATTTAGTTTCAATGCCTGAAAACTCATCAAGTAATTTCTATAAATTCAATTTAGGTATTGTCTGCATCTGTACTATCTGCCCTTCTTTTGGTATTTTTAAAGCGTCTGTTCTCCTGAAAATCCCCTTAGACAAGAAACCTCCCATATTTATCAGGTGAACTGTCAATGTTTTTCATTTATTCATATTAATAAGGTGTTGGCCATAGAAGTATAATCAAATTAATGAATATAGTATATATTAATAATAATAGTTTTGTTTTAGTAAAAGATGTTCCTGGTTATACCGAAGGTTTGGTTTATACTTTCATTTTATGATTAAGCTTAAGATTTTTCTGTTGTAATAATTGAAAGGTTTACATTTAAAACTAGAAGTAATAATTCTGTTCAATTTTAAACAAAGCTCTTTTTCTTTTATTGTTAATTTGATTGTCAGCATCTCGATCTTGGGTAAATCATTATGGCATACTTGTAAAATCTGTGATACCATAAGGTGTAATCATTTGTACTTACATGCAGTAGTGGCTAATAAAAATGCATTAATTATAAGAGTGATACTAGTTAAATCATAACATTCTGGTTTTCTTTTTGAGTGTAAACTCTATATGTCATTCATGCTAGCGACAAAAACATTAGATTTTACTTTCAACATAAAAGAGCTGACAATGACTTTGCGTAAAAATCATGTAAAAACTAGACCTTTATATTTACTTTCAGTTTTTCTCTGATTTTTTTTTTTTTTTTTTTTTTTTTTTTTAAACAATTCACCCAGAGCAAGGCAGAAATGCCACTAATGAGCGGGGGGCTACATAACTGTAAAAGGATTAATTAGAAAAGGGTGAGGAGCAATAGAAAGCTGAGAATGCAGGTGCGATGACAGATACATAGGTGGAGAGAAAGGGAAGGTTATACGGTGGGTGGGGAGAGAGCTAGAGTCCAGTGGTTAATAGATGAGTATTGACTTTGCATTTAAATTTCTGGAGGTTGTAGCTGTCAGGAAAGCAAGAATACGGGAGCGTGTTCCACAGGCGGGAAGTGCGAGAGAAGAAGCTGCAGGAGTAGAATTGTCTCTGCATTTGGCTAACCTGACTGTGAATGGGTGGGACCCAGTTGCCATTCTGGTTGCACAAGTAAACACCTGTTGAGGAGGCACCAGTGACTTAAGTTCGTCTGAGCTTGTTACAATAAATCAACTTGATCATTTTTTGTATCCTAAACCCTCTACTTTCTGTGTATTATTCTTACATCACAAAATACCAAATGTGAATTGCAGCAACAATTTGATCATATAATAGTGTTTTAACAATTCACAAAGAATGCTTGTGTTAGTGACCTCATTGTGATGTAATGGTCAGTAGGCTGGAGTTATATATCATTGGTTGTGAGTTTGATCCTCACTGGGTAAGGCTTTGTGACAAACTAATCCTGATAAACATTCTTCTTTGCCTTGGTGACCTAATGTCCTTATCAAATTGCACTTATGCATATTGTCAGCTTTCTTCCTATTATGTTGCCTTATTGCAATGACATTTTATTTGCTATGAACAAGTGTCTATGATGTCTGCCATTCAGATATGAGATTTTAAAACTTTCATTCTTGGTTTGAATACATAAAAATATTTTTTTTAAATTGTTCAGTTAAGTGCTATTTTTTTATGATGCTAAGTATTTGTGCTAAGTCATGAAAAACTTCTTTTAAATTGATAAAATTTACATTTTGTTACTTGCCCAAATTTTTTATATAACTCTTACCTGATTCTCAAAAAAGATACATAAATTTTTTAAAAAATATTACAAACCACAATATTTTTCAAATTTTTGTCCCTTTTAAACATTGTTTCTAATAGTGCTTATCCACTTGAGTACCTATGCTGCTGTCAATGTAAGCTGTACCCATTTAAATGTTGTTGCAGCAAAATTTTAATAGATTCACTTAAAGTAAATTTAGAGCAATTTCTGCTGGAATACAACCATTTTTTAATGCTTTTCTAGCATAGCTCAAAAAATTGCAACAGGACCTTGCCCCTCCTTTTTAATAATAGGTAAATTCCTTGCTAGTAAGATTTTATTTTAAAATTTGCCTAAAACAGGTCAGGGTGGCTTTTTTAACATTAAGGATGGTATTTTTTTTATTTTTATATACAATGCACTTGGGTGATATTAACTTGAAAATAAAACTTTTTTTTGTTCTATATGTTTATGGCTTAAAATCATTAAAAAGGCTTCTTTTTTTTCTTTTTCTTTTTTTGCTATGTTTGGAAAATGTTCAGTATTTGAAGCTATAAATATCTTTTGTTGAAGATGTGGTATCTCTTATTTTATGTTTAAATATTTTTTTCGTTTTATTTTAGTGTTTTTTCTATGCATACATTTCTTTGATCAGAAGTTATTACTTTTCATTGTATAATGTTTAATAGAGAAGCAGTGCAGTGACAAGAAAGATTGTTTTACAGTGTTTGTGTGGGGTTTTTTTTTTCATCATTAGGCCATTGACTTATTAACTTTATATTTATATCTGTAAACTTTTTTAAAAATTCAACTAACAAGGTCTGTTTTTAAATTTTTATTGTATTCTTGAATAAGTTGTATGCCCAAATCAAAATTGTAGATAAACTCTCTAAAGGTTTTTGTTTTGTTTTTATTCAAGTACTTATATAGGGCGTATCTAAGTAGTAAATGTTCATTCAAACAAGTTTGTTAAAGATAATGGACAAGTTATGTCTACTTTATTTTTTAATGTTTTTTGTGGTTGATTAATTTCTGTAATCTGCAATTGGAGTTGTAAAGAAACGGTCTACAGTTCATGTACATTCTTGTTAAGGCTAACAGTTTTTGACTGGCTTCAGTTGTTATCTGGAAAGAAAAAAAAATAGATAAAATTCAAAGTCCATGTGGCATTTTTCATCTTTAGAATAATTTGAATGTTTTTGTCATTTTTTATTCTCAATGCTATGTAAAATGTATTTAAATTCTGAATCAGCACTACATCATGGTCATTTGACACTACGTGAGAAGGTACTGAAAAGTTCTTGGCTTAAAATGTGACCAGAATAAATGTGAATCAGCATACTTCTACTGAGAATAAATGTAGTCTCAGTGTACTTGGAAAAGTGTTACACATGAAAAATTATAAAAAACACTTTTTATTATAAAGTCTGTGGTCTCACAATAAAATTAACATTAACCAACTGATTTTCATAACATTTTCAGAATTTGTATGCAGAACCAATATATCGTGATATTCAGCTTATTATATTTATCCTTGTTGAAATAATTTCTTTGGTGAATGTTCTTTAAACATTTGTTTATAAATCAATCTAAAAGACATAGTTCATAGAAACACATTTTACTAAAATGTACCATCTCATATCGCAATAAATTGTTTTACTATTTTACATGTTAAAGTTGAATCTAACATTATATAACATCATTCTTTAATAAATTGATTTTGTTTTTCTATTGTTTTGTCTTGAACATTACTTGCAGCAGTATTTGTTGCTTCCCAGATCTCTTCTTTGAGTTTTGTCTAGAAACTTAAAATAATTCTCTGGCTTTATCACGAAACCATGATCAAAATGCTACTGCCTAGAATACTAGCTCAAAACATTAATCAACCTCCTTTCTGTTGCCTTCTAATGTTGGTTGACTATTTCCATGAAGAACCCAAGCCCAACTATAACATTCATTCAGTATAGCTCAATATTTATCACTGAAAATGACAGTTGAAAAAAATCAGTTTTCATGTACTACTTCCTCCTCCCTCAACTTAAACCTTTCTTGCTGTGATGTTTATTTAAAGGTGGTAATTTACTTGTTTTCATATTGCTAGCCAATGTTCTTACTATTCTACATCTTCCCTCTTTCTTTACATTTGCAATTTAAAATATTTTCTTGCTGATCAATACAATTTTCTTACTTCTCTCTCATAATTTTCTCATATCTCTTTTTATGAAATTTCTTCAAGCCAGTTTTTATTTTTTTAATCTTGCTAATGTTTTGAATTCTATTTTGATTATTCTATGATCTAAGTTTAAATTTTCAGAAATTCCAACATAGTATTCCTGTCACTTGGTAACTTTACAATATCTTGTTTCTCATTCAAAGTTATATCTTTCTGCCAAACTAATCTTTATATATTTGAAATTAAAAATTGAGTATCAATAATTATACTATTATTTAAAATATCATGAACAAGTTGTATGATAAAATCTCAGGTACCCAAATAAATTATTGTAAATATCCTTAAAAACTAATTTTTATTTAAATCTTCAAAAATTTACCAACATTACTTGTTTAATGGCAATTTTATTATGAAAACATTACATAATAAAATCTGATAGTGTTTTAATACATATATACATATGCACACATACTTGTTTGTGTTTATTTTTATACATAAACAAAAGTTCTTAAATGAGATCCACTTCTCAAAATTTGACTAAATGAGCAACCATCAGCTCTTCATTTTACATCCCTTCTTGGTCAAACTAACGATTTTCAGCATCCTTCTTGTGTGTGTTTGAATATACACATATACATTTCTTCATTATATTAGTTGACTATTAAATAAATTTTCATAATGAATTGATTTATTTTCAAAATATTTTCTTGTAATTACTCTGTAAAACACCTTAATGATATTGTACTTCAAATTTTGTTTACTGAGGAAATAGTTGTGCCTTTGGTATATATCTGAAGACACAATTATTTATTCAGTCTTTCTATTTAAAAGAAATGCTAGAGATCTATATAATTTAGCATTTCAGTCAGTGTTTTGTGTTTTTTTTTTTTTTTAGGCAAAAATATGTCTGTCTCGACTGCAGGTGCCAAGAAATATTCTTCATTATGAATATGATGTCAGTGTAGAAATAGAATTATTCTACTATAACTAGATTTTTTTTCTCCTACTTGTACAAAAAATATTTAAATATAATTAATGGAGATATTTTTATTAATTTTTAAGCTTTCTCTTTATTTTAAAATCAGATTTTCTTTTTTTTTTCTCTCTTTTTCTTTTCAGATAAATATAACATCAGGAATATAAGCCTGACCTCAGTAACTTCTGTCATATGCCTGATCTAAGCTATAGATCTCTTAAATGTAGGTACCTCCATGAAATCACTAAAAAAGAAATAAGCATACCATGATGAAAACATGTTCCAAATGTAATGAAAACAGTTCTATCATTGAAATCTTTGTTGTTATTAAGAGGAAGGATATTTTTTGAATATTTAATAATTTAATGAAATTTTTTACTCCTCCTGAGAACATTAGTAATTTTGATTAAAAAATCTTGTTTTTCTTGCGTCAACAGATATACTATTAGCATAGCAATTTTTAGTCTCTTTTTCTTTTTTGCGGTGACAGACACATTAATTCTTGCAAAAATCAAATAATTGTTGGATTATAATGAAATTTTCAGGACTTATTCACAAATGAATTAAATTATTTTTAAAAATTTTTTATTAGAAAATCTTGGTAAAAATATTTTTTTTTATTTTTACATGTTTCACCCCACTTAATTTTATGAAAATTTGAGAAATTCAACTTGATAATTTTTAGTGATTATATTAGTTAAAAGCAGAATTCTTTGAAGAATTTAAATCACCAAATTTTTTACAAAATCAGTCTGTCTTACTGAAAATCTGTTCTGAATTAAAAAATAAAATACACGATAAAACTAAGACATTATTAAATTAGAGAAGGTTTTAATTGCTTTTATGAATAATATATATTTAAAGACAATTTTTTTTTTCTGTGAAAATAAATTTTTACAAGATATCTTTTAAAATTCAGTTTCAATGAGGTAAGTCTTAGGAAATAGTGTTAAATAAAATTGTATTTACTAATCATATATATATTTTTTATAAGAATTTCAATTTGTTTTTGTGTGTTTATATATGTGCAGAATGTCTTAGTATGGATATTCAAATCTACCCTTATCATTAAATGGTCATGTGTTTTAAGGGTTGTCCCCCTTTACAGAATATAACCCTTATATAAATTTTATCATCTGCTCCACTATACTTAACTAAGCACATATTCATCAGTCATTTGGCTTGTCAAACACATCTGATTAACACATCAGAAAAACAAAACCATGTTGTTAAGAAACGCTTGTATACAACATTTTATGCTATAAGTAATATTTGTTTTAAATTAGATAAATTTAACTTTAAATTTACTCATTTTCCTCAAATAAAGTTTCAGGAATATAAGTTTTATTTTTGCAAGATTTTTAAAACTGAAAATTAACTTTTGTTTACAAATTGGTCAGAATGGCTGATTTTGTTGATTTTACTGGGGAAAAAATGATTCTGATCAGTATAATTTCTGTTTGAAATACATCACAGTATTTTGCTTACTGGAAATAATAAATTTTGGGTCATTCAGCTTTCAATTAATGCTAAAATGAAAGCTTCAAGAGAGCTTTTTCATTTTTAAAAATTCATTTTAAACCTTACATATATCGAATTAGTGGAGGTACCTACTTAAATATGTCTATAACAATGTTTAGACAGCAGGATTCAAACCTGAGTCATGCAAGACAGTTTGTCTTTAGAAAGGCAATCACATTTTATATACTAGCATTTTGACTTGGAGTGGAGTGGGGATCCATATCTTTATATGGCCTCTTCAGATACTGATATACCAGAAATGGAAAAACATCTGCAGTATGAAAACTAATAAATTTGCTTTCACTTTAACTAAAACTTACATGTGCATAATTTTTATTGATTTTGTTTTTTTAAATTTGAGTCCTCTTTTTTACATCTTTATCAAGAAGTATAAATTTCTTTTTAAATGATTGTCTTTGAAATATTCTTATATATTAAATGCAATATTTTTCATTGTATAACAATATTAAACTCTTCTGTGCAAGTTATATTTGGTGTATAAAATAACATTTGGTATATAAAATAACATCTCTTTTAGTGTCAGTCTGCACTCAAATCTACACATTCTAGCTTGCCTTGAAAAGTTGAACCAAATAAAACCTTTATCTACTTTTTAAAATGATTTATTTCTAGTTTGGTTGACATTGCTACCTTTTCAAGTACATGCTTGTGTACACTTGACTCACAACCTGAGTATTTGAAAACACCAATTTTCACTTATTTACTGTCTGTCTGTTCACTACTAAATATTCATTTCAAAATTTTTGGTGGAATTTTTAAAAAGGAAATAATTCCTTTCCTTTAAGGCAGTCTAGCATTTATTAATTATAGTTCTCTAAACTGATTATATATTTTATAAAGTTACTTCTAAAGATGATTCCTTCTGAGGAAAATGTAACTCTTTATTGCTAAAATACCGTTTTGTCCACATTTGTAAAAAGAAACCTAAAACCTTGATTTTGTAATATACTGTTAGTACTACAGTATGAACATAAAACTATTTCTGATTGAAATTCAACTTGGGATTTAGTTTCTACTTAAAAAGAACAAAAAGAAATCAAGTTAATTGACCCTTATATTTTAATTTTCTTAACTTTTATTCAATATGCAAAAATAATATAGAATTGTTGTTGCACTACTATTTCATGATTAAAAAACTTCTCAACCAATGATTTTAAAGTTGCTATTGGAGCAAAAACAAAATTTGTGGTAATTTTTATAAAAATAAAAATAGCTTCAAGGTGATTTTCAAGTTATTTTTCCATTTTAACATATCTTTTAACAAATACCTTCCACAACTTAAACTAGTGAAACAAAAGTATTTATAGGTTATTTAACATCATGATCCTCTAAACACAATATGTGCAGTCACAAGTGCACACTCTGAGAAAATCACTTCTTTTGTTTTTCTTTTCTGTGTATTTTCATAGCTCAACATCTCAAAGAAATAAGGTTCATAATAATAATAATAATAATAATGTAGAAACTTGTCTTCTTTTCTGAGTTCAAGCACCTTATGTGTGGATAGCGTTATATATTCTACATTTCAATATTAACTACTTTTTTGGATTCACTTTACAAAATTATTATATAAAGCAAATAAACCCATTTTTATTTAGTTTTTACATAGTAAGGATTATTTTCTGTTTTAAGTTTTCTTCATAGGTTATAAAAGTTCAATTGAAAAAAATGCCTTTCTTTTTTTATTTTTACATAGTTTTCATTAATAAAAACAAAATTGTGTAACTGAATTAAGAAGAGTAAAGAGCAGATTATTTGAAAGTGCATTAAAATGGGATCTAAAAAATAATTCCTATGCATTTGAATTAAAGTGATTTGAGTATAAAAAGTAATTTAAATAATTTTACATTAATAATAATTAGGTATGTAATTTGTAATTTAAACAGTTTTTTTCACAAACTAAGTAATATACTTGCTTCTTTCTCTTCTCAGTTCAAAATAGGATTTGTAAACTTTATTTAATTAATTTTAGCAAAAATTTGACTAAATGAGTTACTTGTCATATAATATTAAAATACATGATGAAAATATACACTTCAGCAAATGATTGAGATTTTATAATCTTTTGCTTATATTCCTTGTCTGTTTAATATGAGGAAAAAACAAGAGGCTTACATTTGTTTAATCAAATTTAAGCACCCTCTTCTCTCTCTCAGCCAAAACCTTCATTAATTTCAATTTTAAAAAGGATTACTTTATTTCCTTTATCAAATATCTAAAATATTTATTAAACTTTCATAGGATTCATCAATTTTTAGTTATACATTATATTTCTGTTATAAGGTTGAGAATGAAAAAGAAAAAAAAATCATTGTTTTAATTTTACTACAAGCTATATTTAGTCATAATTCTAATACTGATGATGATTAAATCGTGTCAATGTAATTCTAATGATACTTAAAAAATCTAATATGAAATGTTAATGTTCTCTGTATATTCACACCCATTCTTTCTCTCTGGTGTATAACATCAAGATAACTGCTGGCCGAGGCTAAGATGCCTTACAGGATTTATCACATTAAAAAACTACTCGCCAACCTCTTTTCGTTTTTCTCTCTCTTTCTCCCTTTTCCTCTTCAATAGTAGAGAAATAGAGATTGGCTCCCATCTGTCACTGGGAAAGGTCTCCTTTGACCGACCATCAGCTGGAATGGAAATGGTTTTCTGCTTAACTTCATTGTAATAACTCTGCTTTTTTCATACACTTCTTCTTAACACATAAAGCAACACCAACAGTCATAACTCCTTTCTTTCTTTCTCTTGATTCCTCTTCGTTTATTTATTTCCACCACTTTTTCTCCTTTCTCCTTCCTCCTTCTCTCTTGATGCTACTATTGATCCACTAGCCTTCCTTACACTCTTTCTGCTGCTGTGGTTTCGCCTCCCTCTCTCTCTCGATTACTTCTCCCTTTCTCTTTCAGTCTCATTTACATCTTCAAAAACAGCTCATCCATTACTCACTCTATTAATGCAAACTTTTTTCCCTATTACACTTCCTATTATTTAGTTTTTATTTTTGCTTTTACTAATCTTACACATTACCTGTGTGCACGTGTGGTGTGTATGGATAGAAGGAGACGGGAGACAGATTCGTGTGCTATCCAAATTCTACTCTTGTTAGCTACACCCCCCCTTATCCACTATTGTATGCCTATGCTTGTTATTCTTCTTTTCATCTACCCTCTTTTCATGCATTCTATCTTCTTATCCTATTCCTGTGACCCTTTCTACTGTATAACGTTGTTTGTTTTACACATTTATATCTTTCATGATTTTGACACCCCCCTCCCCATTATTTTATTTCCATTTTTGCTTTCTGCCTTTCAACCCATATTTCATGCTTGCCCCTCACTGTTGGATTTATTTTTAAACGGCTCTTACCAAAAGTTTTTACACTTATTGTTTCTTTCTTCATCCTCACTAATTTTGCACTTTCACTTTACTGCACATTCTCTGTGCACTTTATATATATATATACTATTTAAATGCACTTGGGGGTCTGTTTTCCCCTTTTCAGTGTTTCTTTGTGTGTGTGTGTGTCTCTAATTCTTTGTGTGCTCTGTGTACTACTCCTCTTTCTATGTACATGTGTGTGTGTGTGTGTGTGTGTGTGTGCTTTTCATTCTCTTTCTCTCTCTGTTGCTCTGTGTGCTTCTCCTTTTCCTTCTGTCTTTGTGTGCCTTTCCTCCTCTTTCTCTTTGTGTGTGTACCTTTCATTCAGTGTGTACCTGTGTGACTCGTTTTGTGTGTGCGTGTGTGCGCGTCTCATTCTCTCTTTCAGTGCCCCCCCCCCGACTCGTTTGCATGAGTTTTGCCTATGTACATTCTCTGCTCTCTCTCTCTCTAGTTGTGTTCTGCTTTCTGTATTTTTCATCTCTTGTGTAATTTTTCCTTTCCTTAGATTTCTTTCTCTCCCTCTCTTTTTGTTTGTCTTTCTCTTTTCCTTTGTCTCTCATATCATTTCTCTTACACCTATGCTTGCTATGTATCAAAACAAAATGTAATGTGTGATACTGCAATATTATTTTTACTAGAAATAGAATAATAGAAAAGAAAACAATAATTCCCAAAGCCTTTGCATTTGTTGTTCTCTTTCTCCTCTGCTATTTGGCAGGTCTGTTTCTTAGGGTCAGCATCATCAATTGACGTATGTTAGTTTAGTTATTGATTGACTCCTTGAGTGCAGCAGCAGCAGCAGCCACATCTCTAAGTTGATCACCACAACACCAGCCACTTCTCTTGTGTCTGTCTTTGCTGTTTGCTAGTTTTGTCTCCTCTGCTCTCTGCTAATTACTTGTATGGCTACACCACCTCTATCACCACTGCTACTGTTAGGCTACAAAGCTTCCTTTCATCTTGCTTTATTCTTTTCGTCCTTCCATCTGCCAGATAAAGCAAACTTGGGTGTCAGCTTCTTCACGCCTATATATTCTGTATAGAACACATGAATTTCTTCTTTTACAATGACTTTTGTTTTTTGTTTTTTTCTTAACTACTCTTTTTAATTAATATGAACCTAGAATTTATCACATTTTTAATGCACAGAAATATTTTCACAATAAAATGTTGCTAAAATTTTCAGTATAAATAACAGCATTTTAATTTCAGCTTATTATCTCTGTCCGTATTGATAAGTTGTTTGGGGCAATGTTACATTTAATTATGCAAACAAACCAAATTTTTTTCATAGATAAATTCAAATTTTTTTTTTTTTTACAGTTTCAATTTTTAATATTAATTACATCAGTTTCTATTGTTTCCCAATAGAAAATCTTTTACTTGAATATAGTTTACTATTCTCATCAACATCAGTTTTAATGATGGATCACAAGTTTTTTTGTTTTTTCTTTCTATTGGATAGAAAGAGAAGAATCTAAATGGGAATCATTCTATTAATTTGAGGTCTTTGAACCTCCATCATTTTTTCTTTTTTCTTTTTGGGGAGGAGATGGGCAAAATTAGTTCAGAATACAAAGGAGCATTATCCTATATGAATATACTCTTTGGCTTAATGCTTCTTGTATCACTTAAAAACATCTTAACCAAAAACTGACTAATTTTCTAGAAGCATCTTGATACTCTCAAATTTGAAGGAGTCTAAAAATTTGACTGCATACAATACTAAATTGAAACATTACTCAACCCCTCACTTTTCTTGTCTTATTGTTTGACTATTTCCATGAAGGACACATGCTCAAGCTCAGTTATCAAGTCCATCCAATGTAGCTTTTCATTCATCTATAAGTATTACTCTTTTCATTCATCTATAAGCATTACTCTTTTACTAACTTGCTCTTTGCGATGTGGTTATAGTTTGCTTATTTTCATAGCCAATGTTCTTAATATTCTACATTTTCTTTTTGTTTACATTTATAATATCAATATCTTTTTTTTTTTTTTTCATCGCTTCAGCATTTTCAATTACTTCTTGAATTCCATGATCTTTGTTTAAATTTTCATGATTTCCAACATTTTCTTGTTACTGAATAAATTTACAGTATCTTTTTTATTTTTTTTCGAAGTTATATCTTTCTTCCAATTTATGGCAATATATACTGGGTGGCCTAAAAGTTATACTACTATTGAAAAACTAATTTTTATATTCGTTTTTTAAAAGAAATAATGTTTCTGTACTTGACAATATATCGTTTAGAAATTTGGTTGGTCTAATTATGGTAGATGATGTCATACAAATTTCCTCCAGTTGCTGTTTCTCAAGTGCTTCTTTTTTCCCCATTAAAGCCTGACTTTCAGGTCAACATATAAATATTTGAAATTAAAAAATTATTACTAATAACTATACTATTATGTATATTTATTTACAATATCATTAGTAACCCATGAAATCTTGCATCATCGAATATATTTGTAAGGAATATTATAAGCTGAAATTCCTGTGCTATATATTTATGATTTGAATATAAGTATATCCTGAAAATTTACCCCCCTCAGTTGGTTATCATGATATTTTTTTTTACTGTAAAAACATTAACTTGCATAATAAATATGAATATAATGTAATCATTAAAAACCCTTTATTTATATAATGATGATACTTGAATTTGCTTGATTTTCTTTGAGAATAAATGTCATGCTCAAACACTTTGTATATAATGTTTTATTGAATTAAATGTTAATTAATTTAGAATTATATTTCTCACATTGTATATCCCACAAAAACAAATACAGTTCATTCTTTGAATATGTTCCATTTCTTATAGTTATCAACCATAAATATTTGTAAATTTATTTATGAAAGCTAGTTTAAAACTATTTCATAAATAAAGACATAATAATATATCTCTAAGTTTGTTTTTTTAGATTTATTTAATATAAAATATTAGATGTTTGCACTTTGAATTTTACACATTATAAGGAAATTTGTTAAAGCAATTTATAGTAAAAATATGAAAAAAAAATTGTTTCTAAGAAAATGACTTTTCACTTTCTTCATACGAACATACACAGAAATAATTCAGATTGAAGATAATGTTTTTTCCATAGCAGAAGAGGAACAAATAATATGAGAAACTTTAGTAGAAAAAATTCTACACAGCATAAAACAAATTATCACTTGGTTATTTGTAGTATTACAAAGAAAACAGCAAATTAACCTCTTGGCATTTTTTTCATATAGATTTTATGCTCTTTTGTTCAGTATTGCATTCTGATAGTTTCATAGACACACAAAAGTTAACTAGAAAACTGTTACAAAAAAATTGCATTTGAATTATTAAGTTAAAAAAATAGCAAACCATAATAAATGAGCTAATTATACATAGATATCTTTTAAATGCTGTAAACTGAAATAAATTCTGTATTTATTTTCTAAGAGTTATGTCCATAGTTTCTTCATTGAATTACAGGAAAGGCAAAAATTCCCAGCTGTGTAATGATCACTTTTGCTCCACTTGTCACAGTAATCACACAGTAGAAAGCCTATCATGTCAATATTTCCTCCAAGACCTGCTTCCTTTCACCTCTCTTTCTCTCTCCCTTCCCACTCCTCTTTGTCATTCTTTTATACTCTGCTGCAATCTGCTCTGTTTTTGCAGCAAACTCAATATGAACTGCTTCACTCACAATAACAAGCAGACTTAGGAAGATAATTGCTTAATTTCTTTATTTGATTATTGCAAAATGTTGGGAGAGGGGAAGTCAAGCTGATTTCCACTCTTGGCTAACCAGTATGACTTTATTTATATATCTTACTTGTGAAATAGGTACAATTTTATACAGAGCTGTTTGAATCCTCAACTCTGCAGTAGGTATTGCTGTTTTTACAAGTCCTAAACTCACTTTAGGGAAAATAATGTTTATCTTTGAATCACTATCTGCAACTTTTTCTTTTTAATTTTATAACTCTTGGAATTTTTTACTGGTTCCTTTTAGATTTTAAAGCTTTTAGGAATTCTTTGTTACATTGGAGATAAATTATCTTTGGAATTGATAATGACCTTTCTGTGATACAGCGAAACAGATCTGTCTGCGGATGACAATATATATATATATATATATATATATATATATAATTTTTGATCTTCTCATTTCTCACAAATAGTTGGTTAAAATATTTCTAAAACATTAGTAATTTTCAAATTTACAGTAGTAGAAATTGACTAAGCATTTAAATTGACATGAAGTATATGTATTCCTTCTATTTACTTTAAATAATACTCTTTAAAGTACACTTCTAATTTTTATTCTTATTCTTAATACATTGAAATTCCCCTTAAATATAAAATATACTCATTAATAATAAATATTAAATCTCATCACCTACTTTTTCCCCTAAAAATGTTCACAACTCAATTTGAATTTTTGTTTATATCTTCCCTAAAAGAAAAAGTTTCTAGAAATATGTTACAATCAATGATTCTTCATAATCATTAGCATATAATTAAATTATATAAATATGTAAATTGATTTCACATGACTTGTCTATTAGTTATATCATATATACTTTCCAGTATAAGTTAATTATTGCTTACACTTCCTTCAAGTTTGAACCATCTTTATAGACTTTTATAAATATTTATAGCTTTTAATGTATTAGATAGAGAACATTATTCGAATTAAGATCTGCTACACTATTGATGCATTTTCAGCCTCAGACATTTTGGTGTAACGAGTAAAATTAGGTAGATAGCTAATTTCTTAAACTGTCTTATGTCTTTTTAAGTAACTCATTATACTTATCTAAAATCTATTTTGCATGATTTTTAGATAACTAGATAGAGTATTTGACATTGCTGAATCAAAATAATTTTTCAGATCATTAACCTTAATTATTGTTGGTTAATTTCAACTTATCTTTTTTTAAAATTTTTTTTTATATAGCAAAAATATAGAATTGTGTATCAGTGACAAGCTCAGATAAATTCTTATACTTGTTTATTTAAAAATTGTTGTATAATAGAATTTGCTATAATTATATAATTTTAAAAACTATTTTATTAATAAAATTTGTTTGGGGAATATAAGTTCTTATAACAATTACAAACTTAATTAGTCAGTCAAAATTGAACATACAGAGAATGCAAATATGTCATCTCGTGACTCTTATTCTGACTGGACAATCCTGCTTATAATTGTTATAGCTGACTTAAGGAGAATTCATATTGTCCAACAAAAAATGCTTTTTCTTTAATAGAAAATTACTCTTAATAGTTTATAAATGCTACATTAGAAAAAGCCTATACTGAGAAAAGATGAAAATATGACCTTTAAGTTTTTTTTTTTTTTTTTTTTTAATCATATCACCTCGAGCAAGGCGGTAACGCCACTGATGCACAGGGGGCTACGTAAGAGTGAAAAGATTGGAAAAGAGAAAGCCGGAAACCACATCCTAAACAGGGAACAAGGGATGAGCCTCTTCACCTGTTCGATAGACGTGGGTGGGGTGTGAACCAGGCGATAGTTTAGTATATCTACTCCAATTGAAAAAAAGAAAAGAGTGAAAAGATTGGAAAAGAGAAAACCAGAAACCACATCCTAACCAGGGAACAAGAGATGAGCCACTTCACGTGGGTGGAGTGTGAACCGGGCGATAGTTTTTTTTTCTTTTTCTTTTTTTTTTTAATCATATCACTCCGAGAAAGGCGGTAACGCCACTGATGTGCAGGGGTCTACATAAGAGTGAAAAGTTTAGAAGAGAGAAAGCCAGAAACCACATCCTAAACAGGGAACAAGGGATAAGCCTCTACACCTGTTCAATAGACGTGGGTGGAGTATGAACCGGCCGATAGTTTAGTCTATCTACTCCAATTGAAAAAAAAAAGAAAAGTGAAAAGATTGGAACAGAGAAAACTGGAAACCATATCCTAAACAGGGAACAAGGGATGAGCCTCTACACCTGTTCAATAGACGTGGGTGGAGTGTGAACATTGAAAGACTAAAATACTATATAACTTTATTGCACATTTTTTTAACAGTTTGTGTCAAACATTGTGGTTTATTATTATAACAAGTTAAATAAATTTTAATGCTATAATGAATTACAGTAAGAATTGCAGTTCTGAAAAAGTTTCTGCTTTAATATAAAGATTTTAATAATGTTTCATAAGATAGTCATATGCATATTGTTTACTAACATTTAAACTGTCAATAGTTTGGTGTACAATTTAAGATTGTGACCATTCGATGTTTATGAATATTTTAAATCCTACCTAGATTATTTTCATCTCTGTTAATAACATTCTTCTTGTCAGAAAAAAATATAATTTTGTGTTCTGTATAGACTTATTTTGTCAAAAACAATTTCCATGTTCTTTTGTCACATTCTTGTATTACAAATTTTTCAAAGCATAGTATTCCCAATTTAAATATGAAAAACCATTAACTACAAATTAATATCTAAATCATTTGTATTTTATTTCAATAATCATTTCTCAATTTCCTCTTGGATGTTTAAGACAGGTTTATCTTTTGTAAAAAGAAAAAAATTATTTTAAATGTTTAACAATGTAGCTATTGTTTATTAATCTCTGTCAAAATGACTAAATAAATTTTAAAAATATAGAAACAGTGGTTAATCATGGTTAATATATGAATTCAGTGTTTTGTACTTTTTCTGTTTAAAAAAAAAAGTAAGTGTCTTTTTTAATGGCGCAGCCATAAATGATAGTTGATTACTTCCATGTTTAAATTTAGAAGTTAACTCCAAATTTAAATGCTTAATTTGCATTAATAATTTAAAGACTGTATGTAATCAAGTCATTTTTAAATCAATTTTTAAAAAATAAAAGTTTAGTTTTCATTTTTTTTTTTTTCATTATTTGAATCTCTCCTTACTTGTATATGTCTTTCTTCCTATAACCTTACATTTAATCTTTATAAAATTAGTTTCATTTGAATTTTTTTAATATGAAAAAGGAGTTATCTGCAACAAAGTTTCTCCCCAATCTTTTTTACTTTCTTTTTCTAATTGTTTTTCTCCCAGAAAAGAAAAGAAAAACTTTGCAATAAAATATATTGATTCCATCTTAATATTTTAATTGGATCTGATCACAATTTGTAAAATTAATCATCTCATTATCTAAAATTTTAGAAAAATCTTTAAAAATATTAATAACTACTGTTATATAATTATATCCAAACAATTGTATCTCCTAAGATGATGTTTGAAATTTAACAATATTCGTTGTTTTTCTATTGGTTCTTCATTAGACTTCTGTTTTTTTTTTTTTTTTCTATATTCTCCTCTCTTTAAACTCACTTCACGTTCATTGGTCATGAATTTATTGGATTAGGTCTTAAGCAATCAATATATTACCCACCAGCTGATGGACATTATAAAATGGCTTTTATTTCTTAAACATTTTATTTTACCAACCAATTAAAGCTTCTGTTTAAACATGCTTGTTGCTCTCAATACAGTATAGCATTTGGGTGGCAAGTTTCACTACTCAAGATTGCATAATGATCTGATTGCAAAACTCACAAGAGTAAACCTTTTTCTAAAGAGGCAAACATAAAGTGGCTTTAGATTAAGCATACACAATGTAAGATTTTATTAAACAAGTTTATGAATTTACAGTGAAATTGGTAATATCCAACTGATATTCGTGTAATTTTCTTGATATATTCCTATGAGTAATATATTACAAGAGTTTCAACTTATAATATCTATCCTTATTGATAGTTTGTTTTGGAAATGTCGTATTTTATTATACAAACTAAATGCAACATAAATATTTATCAATAAGTCCCAAAGGTATAGACAGTGGAAACCTATTTGATGAATACAATATACCTGAATAAATTATTTTATTTGTTAATATGGTTTCCTTGACATTTTATAATCTTCATCAGTCATTCACCTATTGATTTTAACTTTTCTACTGTTTTGATTTGAACATTACTTGGAGCAGTTTTTATTGTTTCCTCAGAGATCTTTGCTTGAATATTCTTTTCTATTCTCTTTTAATGATGAACCACTGTTTTCCCATTAGATTGATAGCTGGAGGCCATTCCATTAATTTGATGTCTCTGAAAACCATTGTTTGTTTTTTCAAGTTTGGCAACAGTCATATTTTCAGAATGTGAAGGGGAATTATCTTGTATAGATATTCCCTTTAATTTAACATTTTATGGTTGTGACCTTTATCACCTCCACAAAAAAGATCTTAACCAAGGGCTTACAATAATTCTCTGCACAATCATCAGATATAAAGAGACCTGTCTTTAACAAACCAAAACATTAATCCACCTCCCCTTGTTGTCTCTAAATCATGTTTAACTATTTCCATGAATAACACAACCTCTATAGCTCTATATTCATCGCTAAAAATTACTATTGGGGAAACAGTTTTCATCTATTTCTTTACAGTTTGCATGTTCTTTGTGTGTTATTTAGCTAAAACTGGTAGTTTGATTGTTTTCATATAATTTGTAAAAATTCTTAATATTTTACATGCTCATCTTGGTTGCTATACTCACATATTTTGGCCATTGTACTCACCATCGTTCTTCAGGTGCCTATTTTTATACTCAGTAATTAGTTTGGAATTCAAACTGAATCCTCCATTCAATCCATGGGTATATATTGTTCTCATTTTACTTTCTATGCTTCAGAAGTATTTCATATCTCATGACAATGAAATATATATTTGAAATTAAAGAAGTAAATATCAGTAATTGTACTATGTATATTTCTTTACAATATGATGAACAAACTTTGAGTTTAATAATATAATCTCACACCACAAAATAAGTTACAGCAGACACTCTTAATAAAAACAAATTAAATGCTAACATTCCCAGATAGTATGCTTAATCTGTCTGAACTGTATCCTGAGAACTGTACCAATGTCGGTTGATTAATACAAATTTTATTGTGAAAACATTGACCTGCATAATAAAATATAATGTATTAATATGGCTATTGTTTTTTATAATATATGCTTCTTGTTTTTCAAGACAAGTTATATGAATAAAAGAGAAAATTCTTTTGTGCTAACTCTTTACTTGCATGAATGGCTGCTGAAGACATTAATGTAATTGGGCAGGTGTATGTATTTAAAAAAAATTAGAAAGGAAGATTATTTGCAAAAGGTTTTGGACTATTTGTTTCTACACATTATTTGTGTATTTAAAGCTGTCTTTAGTTTGTGATTCTTGTCTCCATATTATTTTTTGTTATGTCTTGCTTCTTTGTGAACATGAGCAAATGATAGCAGAAAATTTGCCAGAGCTATCATTCCTAAATCTGTTGACAATTGTTTTGTTAACGAAAAATCATTCTCTCTTTAAAGTTTGCATATTATCCAGCTTTTAAATATTTATTCAATATTTCTTGTATTTGTAGAATTTTTCTCTATCAGCCAGGTAACTTTGTGTTCTATAAAATAAATGCTTTTATTTTCATCTGGTCTTCAGCTTGAATTTTAGACACGCATACATTCTCTCACGTTCTTATATATATATATATATATATATATATATGTCAGTCAGTTAAGTGTCATATGTGATACACGCTTGGGCAATCATGTCTCGAAAGAGACATGACTGACTGGGCAGAAGATTATCCCACAGTAGGTTGCCATTGCTTTCTGCGGTAGACTGGTTGCCGACCAAGGCTATAGAACCCAATCTGTCCTGTTATTTAACCCATAACTGGAAAGAATAGACAGATTAATACCTTTCCCAAGGGTATTTGCGCGTAAGTGAATGCAATGAATTCAACTGGAATTTGAACTCGGCACCCTGATTTCTCGTTCCGAGCCGATATCCAATGCACCACAACGCACATATATATAAAAATTTACTTAAAATAGACACATATTGATAATAGATTACTTTATCATAAAAACTTTTGTTTGCTGCCTATTATATGATACACATTTTTGTAGAGAAATAGTCTGGGAATTTCTTGCCCTTTTCTTTTTTTTATCGCCATGGCTTTTCATGAGATGCTATTTTCTAAAAGATAATTTAAGCAAAATTAAAATGTATAGAACATTTTTTTCATTATCGCTGACATTCTCAAAATATTTTCTGGCTTTAAATAACCTGCAAAAAGGTTGATAAGCCTTAAAATCCAATCAAAAAGGCATCAAATTATTAGAGAACCTAAAGTGATAGCAATAACAGAGTTTTTAATATTTTATCTCCTCCTTAAATGATTTGAGAAAGGAATTTTTATTACTTCAGTGCATATTTTCATCAAAATTATCTTTTTAAAGTCTCACAAGTTTTAACTGGCTATATTTCATGCTTTAAAATTTTTTAAACATTTTTATTTAAAAATTATTTGTTTCTCTGCATTGTTTACAGAACTGACATTTGCTAGATTTCTAATGATTATAACTGCCAAAAGGCAGTTTTGTTCAAATGTGTTTTTAATGAACACAAAGTCCACTAGCTCAGCAAAAGAAAAAAAAACAACTTTTTTACATGAGATATTTTTTTGCATAATCACTTTCCTTAACACATCACTGAATAAGTCCTGGGTTTGACTTATTCAGATGGTGCCACTAATAAGAGAGCCATATGATTTTGAGATACTAACCTTCAAATGGCACATGACAAAATTTGGGCCCAATCAAATTATTAGTTTACAAATTACAGTTACTTAAGTGAAGCTACTGTTGCAAATTTTCAAAACAATGGAAAAATATGAATTTTGTGTGTTGATAAAGCGTTGCTTTCTGATAGGAAAAAATACTGTTCAAGCAAAACAATGGCTTGATAAGTTATTTGGACTCTGCTTTGTCGGAAAAATGGTTAAGAGATGGTATGTTGACTTTAAACGCGGTCATACAGATACAAATGATGCTTAACAATCAGGTCACCCAAAATCAGCATTTGTCCTGGAAAACACCAAAAAAATCCCCGAACTTGTTTTGGCTGATTGTAAATTGAAGTTGCATGAGATAGCAAAGGAGTTGAACATATCAGAAGGCAGTGTATTCACCATTTTGCATGAACATTTGTCAATGAGAAAGCTGTGTTCAAAGTGGGTGCCGCATTTGCTCACAGTCAATCAAAAACAACACAGCAACAATTCAATGCATTGTTTGCAATTGTTTCAATGCAACAAAAAGAAGTTTTTGCATAAATATGTGACAATCGATGAAACATGAATCTACCACTTCACTTTGGAGTCAAATCGGCAGTCAGTTAAGTGGACAGCAGCAAGTGGAAGCCGTCCAAAGCAACCAGACAAACATCAGCAGGTAAGGTTTTGGTCTCCGTATTTTGGGATGCGCAAGGTATTTTGTTCATTGATTACCCTGAGAAAGGAAGAACTATCAATAGTGAATATTATATAGCATTATTGGTGTATTTGAAGGAAGAAATCACCAAAAAAACGGTCACAAATAAAGAAGAAAAAGTGATTTTTCCCTAATACCACGTCCGTGTCACAAGTCAATCACAACGATAACAAAACTATATGAATTGCACTTCGAATTGCTTCTGCATCCACCCTATTTTTTAGATCTGGCCCCCAGCGATTAGTAGTTGTTGGCAGACCTCAAAAGAATGCTCCAGAGAAAGAGATTTGACTCTAATAAAGAAGTGATGCCGGAAACTGAGGCGTATTTTGAGGCCAAAGACAAATAGTTCTACAAAAAAACAGCGAATTGTTAGAGAAACGTTGGAATCAGTGTATCACCCTAGAAGGAGACTATGTTGATGAATGAAGTCAAATTTTGCCTAAAAGTTGTTTTATTAGTTAGGCCCAGGATTTATTGAGTGATGTTATCAATGTACTGAATTCATCTGTGAATATTAATCACTTAGGTCAGCTATTTGAGATCGAAGTTAATCTGATAACTACATATCAGTTCCTGTTGATGCACCCTTGCATTGAGTTTGAACATATTTTACAATAAAGATTTCAATATTTGCTAGATGATATATAACACTTATTAAAAAGAAAAAGTAACTGCTTCAAAAAAAGTGTTTAAAGATTATTTGTTAGTATTTTATATTTTTGAATTTGTAACATTGTTAGCTTTATTATTTTCTGTATTTTAAGTATTATGGTATTATTGAGAACATTTATGTATGTTGAGTTAAAACAGTTAACATTGCATGTAGTTTGAGTATTGATTGTCAGTTTATTATTATTATTATTATTATTATTATTAACTACTTTAAATTACAACTCTTTAATTTATGCTTTAATTAGCATAACCTTTAATTAATAAGTTTGTAATGGATTCAGTCAGTCAGTTAAGTGCCATACGTGATACATGCTTGAGCGATCATATCCCGAAAGAGACATGACTGACTGGGCAGAAGATTATCCCGCAGTAGGTTGCCATTGCTTTCTGCGGTAGACTGGTTGCCGACCAAGGCTGTAGAACCCAATCTGTCCTGTTATTTAACCCATAACTGGAAGGAAGAGACGGATTAATACCTTTCCCAAGGGTATTTGCGCGTAAGTGAATGCAATGAATTCAACTGGAATTCGAACTCAGCTCCCCAATTTCTCGTTCCGAGCTGATATCCAATGCACCACAAAATGGGATATACACAACAAATAATAGCTGAATAATAAGTAATGGTGATTATGGTCTCTAACCTAATGCATATAAATTTTTTCAATTTTTTTTATTATTATATCATATATCTTATACATTTTTGTCATTCTATTCCAAATAAATACTTGATTCACATAAATATTTAGCAAATTAATATTTTAATTACATTTAATACAAATTACAATATTCGCATGCAAGCTTTGTCCTCTTATTTTCATACATTTACTTTTAGATATGTCAGACTTATCTTTTTTTTTCTTCTTTAAATTGACACATGAAATTTCCTTGTATATTTATGCATAGCCAGAGCTGAAGTCTTATAAATGTATTATCTGAAGTTTTCAAAATTTGCTTTTAGCTTTTTATTTCTTCCTTAAAGTTTTACATTATAAATGTTTAATATAAGTGTTATACAATTTAGAACTCTTGACAACCATGTCATTCTTATTGGCCAGTTTTCAATGCCAGTCACCATTCCATCACACAAGTAAGCTCTCTCTTCTTTGAGTTAACAATTGCTATTTCTGAATATGTATTTGGTTCACTTTTCTTTTCTTTTTTTTAATCTAAGCAATGCTGTAAAAAATTCTTAAGAAATATTTCAGTGAATTCTATTTTTACATGCACAGAATTATAATCTTTGTGACCACTGTTGATTTAATATTTGGGCTTTTTTTTCTTTTTAGGAGTTCCAAATTTTGATAGGGTTGATTTGTAAAATACACTGATGAGAAATAAAATTGGAACATGATTATAACTTGATTACACTGTATCCATACTGGAGGATAGCAGATAGTCTGATAAAATTCTCACTAATTTTAGCCATCATGTGACTGACATAGTAACACTTAATCTTGATTCAATGTGGTGAATGAATCCAGTGCAAATGAGTGTCAGGCCATGAAGATGCCCACATGCTATTCAGAGCTGCTTGAGAGGGATCAGACACTGGACTGTCAAGAGACTGGATGTTAGATATGGCACATTGATGGTGCTTTGATATTGGCACCTGTGGTCAAATGATCATTCCTACATTCATAGACTAGACCTTGATATATTGTAAGGGTAATGGTAGCAAACCACACAGCATCCACAGCAGAAATCAAAGCAAATTTGGTCTTGAGAGTATCAGTATAGACTGTAAGCATGTGTACCTCTAGCCAGACATAAAACACCATCATGCATATCTCCAGTAGTCTTGCAAGAGGGTCACCTGATGGACCAAATGATGGTCATTTCTATATGCAGCAGACACCAGGGAAGTAACTTTTTCAAAAATATATTTACCTATGGCTCACAGGCTCAACCCCCAAGCATCTCTGTATAGGCTACCATAAGTTACAACTCCCACTCATCATGTCTGTTTAACCTGTTCTGCTGCCATTCCTGAAACAGGAAGGCAATGTGCTATACCAGCCTACCCACCTGATACCTCTGTTACTTGACATGCTCTGCAAGATATTTGATTTGTCAACTTCCCTGGCCAACTGATCTGATCATTAAACAATGACAAGATAGGAGGATGCTTGCTTAATTCAGTCCACCTGCTGATTTGAATTAAGCGCACAAAGCATGGAATAATATATTGCGGGATAGTTTTCATAATCTGTATGATTGTATGCATGTGAGAATCCAGGTCTGTGTGAATGTCCAAAGATATACAGTATATTAATGATACAACCATTATTTTGGAATTTGTTTATCTTTACGAGGATGTGTGTTGTGGTGCAGTGGATATCCACTCAGAATGAGAAATTGGAGAGCTGAGTTCAAATTTCAGTTGAATTCATTGCATTCGCTTACATGCAAATACCCTTGGGAAAGGTATTAATCCATCTCTTCCCTCCAGTTATGGGTTAAATAGTAGGACAGATTGAGTTCTATAGCCTTGGCTAGCAATCGGTCTACTGCAGAAAGTAATGGCAACCTACTGTGGGATAATCTTCTGCCCAGTCAGTTATGTCTCTTTCGAGATATGATCAACCAAGGGTGTATCACGTATGGCACTTAACTGACTATGTTTACAGTTGATAACTTATTGTAATTCATTTATATTACTTAGACATTTGATTTTAATTTAATTGAAGCATATATTCCTAGTGTTGCAATTTTCTTTTCTTTCATTGTATCATTTGACATACAACTACAAGAAAACTCAAAAAAAGGAGTCCAAAATGCCAACTACAGCCCAGGGATACTAAAATAAAACAAGTACAGAAATTTAAATACCTGGGAAGTGTTCTAACAGAGAATGGAAAGTGCAACACTGAGATCCAATGGCATATTGGCATGACAAAGGAAGCTGAGTATCGTACTGAGAGAGAGGAAATTTTTGCTGGATGAAACAAAGAAGAGAATACTGGATTGTTATGTGATGTCTGTTCTTCAATATATATATTGCTGGACAATCTTATCAAAGATCAAGGAAAGATTTAAAGCAACAGAAATGTGGTTCTACAGAAACTTGCTGAGGATATCATGGATCAAACATGTGAGCAATGATGAGGTTTTGGAGAGGATGGAAATGAAAAGGAAACTGATACTTAACAACAGGAAAAGACAGCTGAAGTTCCTGGGACATGTAATGAGGAAGGAGGGCTTGGAGAATCTGATAATCACAGAACAGATAAAGGGGAAAAGAGATAATGGGGAAAGCAATATCAAACATATTTCTTGATCTTGAGCAAATGGATGGCTTAGCAGGGTTTGGGAGGGGGTAACAAGAGAAAGGTTGTTAAGAGCTAGAAGTGATATAATCGCCTATGTTCTGAAGGGACACAGCACATAGAAGAAGTGAATCTAATTAATACAACAGTATTAATAGTTTTCTCTTCAAGTACATTTATTCAATAAGTATGATAATGAGTTTTAATTTATTAGTAAAATGTACTTTATATTTTGACATGTATCAAAAATCTTTATTGCATGATTCCCATATTTTTACAAATCCATAGATATGTTTTAACTACAATTTATTCCTTCAAAATTAAATTTTTACTTGCCTTTTTATCTATTTTTAAAATATTTTAGTTTAAAAAATCAAATGCAAAAGTAAATGCTTTCTCTTTTACTCTAGGATTTTTTAAAAATAATAATATAAGAAAAACTTTATCTTCACATACCATTTTAGTTTTGGTTTTGCTTGCTCTGTGTATTTGACCTGACAAGCTCTTTATTCAGCTTTCTTAACAAGAAGTATCCATTACTCTTTTTTTTTTTTCCATGTTGAGAAAATTTCACAGATACAATTTTTATCTGAATTGTTATTAGTTGTATAAAGTTTGTTAAAAAAAAATAGTTTTTTTATTTTTATACACTACATTTTTCTGTTATCCTTGAATATTTCTACATTTTCTAAACACTGTAATTTCTTTAACATCTAAATATTTAAAAACAAAATCTCTATTGGAGTATATAGCTTGGGTAATACCTATTTTATGAAATTATCAAATTCTGTTTTGGTTATTATCTTTGTCTTAATACTTAGTTAATCTTTTAAAAGAAAAACAATTTTTTTTTTTCAATACGAAAGAGATTTTTGAGTTTTTTTCTACCTTTTCTTTCTATGATATTTATTTACATTGCAATCATATCACAAAAATACATACCATCTTGTTCATTTATATAAACATAACTGTTATAGGAGTCAATATGCCTAAAAATTACATTCTACTAAAAAAAGAATGAAAAATGTTTGCCTCTATTTTATTCATGAGGAATCATTTTCTTTGCACTTTGTTACTCATTTATTCAAATTTGTAATTCACAATGATTATGCTTGTCTTTTTTATATTCACTATAATTCAAAACAATACTAAATTTGAAATATGTCCCACTTAAATACATTTTAAACTATACTTTTATCATCTCAAAGAAAATAAAAGTATGTGGTTTATGCTAATCGTATTTTGAAGAGACAAATGGACTTCAGTGTAACACTAGTGTAAGAATGTTGAGATGACAATATCAATACATAAAATACATGTGCACATTCATTGACATAAAGTTAGTAATTTACATTGTGATGCTTTTTTTTTCTTTAGTTCTGTTGAGTAAAATTCTTTTAATCACCTAAAAAGTGTGTGTATGTGTGTATATATATATATATATATATATACACACACACACACATCTTGTTGCAGTCTTTAAGAGGCAAACAATAGACAGTCTTCATGCACTAATCTTCATTTATGGATGATGAGAGATCAATGAATCTAAAGTTGTTAGCTAGTTAATAAGATATAATTTGGTAGAGTGTCAATCCAATACAAAACTGGTCAAATTTAATAAAAGCAAAAGAAAGGCAATATTATTTGTGCTCAGTTGCATATTAATCACTCAAAAATCTGTTTAACTCAATCGCATAATTGATATTTATATAAGACTTTCTTGTTACTGACTGAAAATTGATTTATATACAATGTCTTTTCCTTGAATGACTTGGAACATCAATATTAGATCATTTGTTTTGTAGTCCTACTATTTCTCTGACATCAAGGTTGTTATAAACTCCCTCTCTTCTTTTACAATACTTCAGAAATAATTTAAAGGAAATTGCTTCAAATTTCTCTTCCCTGTCAGGCAAGATAAGTTGTTTCCTGATAGATTTATTTCAACTAAGGGATTGCTTATTGAAACATCTGACTTAAGAACACAAGCTTAACAATTCTTGATCTGGTCAAAATTGAGTGTTTAATAATTTTATATCGTTATATATTGACAAGCATGGAAGTTCAGAAAATCTCTAATTGTGTATGGTGGCAAAGTATTAGATTTGCAGCCTGTAGAACTATAACCTGTTTGCTGTATTTGTCGGCATATAAATAAATGAGGCTTACTGTTATCTGATCTTTATAAATATTGATGTACCAGAAAATAATGTTTCTTTCTTTGTAATGGATGTTCAAACTTTGCTAATCTCAATTTGTATCTTCCCAAACCCTCAATAGGTTTGCAACTAAAATTCTATCTGGCAGTATAGATTGTTTCTCTATAAAAAGCAAAACAAGGGATCTGAAACAATGTATTCTATAAAACAGTCTAACACTTGTTAATTATAATAAAAATGTATAAATCAATTATACATATAGTATTCACAATAGTTTTAAGGTTCAAATTTTGTGTGAATTGTCTATCTTTCTATCTTTAATTTTTTATTAATATGAAGGCCAAGGGAATTTCAAAATCATTTCTGTGAATGTGTAATTTTAGTAAATGGTTTATGTGAACCATTTCAAACCCTTTGAATCCTATCAATGTATCTTCTATATTATTTGCTCAAGGTTCTATAGGATTGCCCAGAGCAGAATAACTCATTTTCATTATTCCAAAATTAGTTTTTCACTTTCAATGTAGACATTTTGTAAACCATAAAATTGACTCAAGTTTTATAACTCAAAGATATAAAGATACTATTTTTATTTGAGTTAGTGACACCAGAAGCAGTTATACCTCTTCTGATTATTCGTTTAAATTCACTTGTCTAGTCTATATGATCATTGCAAGTAGAAAGAAATCAATATAATATTTGTAACTAAAATAAACCTCTTTTTCCAAACCATTTCTCATGCATAAAGATGTTTCTTCTGTAAAAGTACCTTTTTAAACTTTTTCAACTTTAATAATTTTTTTGAACTTGTTACATTTTAAAGTATATAAAGTACAGTCTTAACCTAGCATCTCAACTTTTAATCACCTTCCTGCTGCCATAAGGTAGCTTCCTGTGCCTTTTCTATAAATATTTTATGGCAATTGTACTGATGAGCTTTCGTCTTTGGTACCTTGACTTAATGAATTTTTATTTGGCAGCAAAGTCTCGTCATTTTATTGTTTGAATTGCTAGATGTAAATGTAAGCTCTATTCTAATACTTGCTTCTCTAACATTTCTCACCTGTGGAACTTCTGGCTTCTTGCTTTCATGTCAACTATGATCTCCAAAAATCCAAATGCAATATCAATTATCATTTTCTTGAATCCTGTTCTTTTATTGTCTTCTTTCCTCAAAGTTTTTTTTTTTTTCAGTTTCTAACACTCTAAGTAACCACTTATGTCTTAGTGGCTTTAACGCCTTCCTTATGGTTAAATGATTAAAAAAATATCAATATGTTGGTAGCTTACATAAAATGGTCATAACATTTACATTTTGAAGTTTTTATCACACAGAGCTTAACATTAATATCTATGTGAATATATATATTGTTTAAAATTTGTGACATTTATAGAGAAAGAGTGCTCAATATAAGATTGCAATGAAGTTTAAAACTGACAGTTGTCATGCAGTATTGATTCCAGATTCCCAGAGCACATGCTATATAAACAAGTGCAATGAGTAAATTGCCGCCATTTTATATTTTTAATTTGGTACATGTTCATTGTTTGCTTTTGATTTTGTCATCCGCACAGTATAGTGAAACCAGTTGAGCATCAACTGTGAGAAAAAGAGCACCATGACACAATTCACTCTGCCAGAAATTTAGCAACAGCATGCTGTACTGCTTGGCATTCTCACCAGAGGCTCCATTGCAAATATTTCAGAGGGTTTGGGTGTCAATGTGGGGACAGTGCAGAGGATTTGGAAAAAGTATCAGTCTAATGATAATTATGAAGATATTTGGAGTAATCACTCGTGATGCTGACATTATGTCCATATTCATCTTCCCACAGAGCCTCAGACTCAACAAAGGCCTACATCAAGTGCCTTGAGAAGATAGTGCCTCCCTCTGTCAAGAAGGTGTCTGCTGGAAAACCCTTTGTCTAGCAACAGGACTATGCACTATGCCACACAAGCAGGAGAACCCAGTCACAGCTGTCACAATTTCTTTGAGCACATCACCCCTCATATCTAGACATCTAACTCCCCACACTGCAACCCCCTTCATTATTATCAGTAAAGTGCAGTTGAACAAGAAACCAACAAACTACTTGTAATACCAAAGATAAACTGAAGGCAAGGATTATAACAATGCTCACAGAAGATTTGCAGGAGATTCCAAAGTCATCTAGAAACCGTGGTTGAAACCAATGACAATTTTATAGAATAGTATTTGAAGTTATTTTTGTATAATTTTGGTAAATATATCTGTTCAAACAAGATGTCAGTGTACTTTAATTTTTGTGTAATTTAGATGACAATTCATCCCTCGCATTCTTTATATATATATATATATATTATTATGAGTGGATGTGTCTAGCCACACTGATGAGCAGTGATACAGCGAAACAGGCTTGTATGTGGATGACTTATATATATATATATATATATATATGGTTTCTTTCATATTTTTATATTTTTTTCGTTTTGGCTTTTTTACCTCCTTACAAAATAAGAAAAGATTTGTATGTTTAGGATATCATATCTCTTAAGTGGTTATGTTGCAATGGTTAGCAAGTATTATCTTTGTTCACATTGATCTAGTTATTTTCTTTTTTACTCAAACTTCTTTTTGGTACTAATTACATCTGCATGTGAACATAATAAAGAGAAAGGAGATTAAAATGATTCATAATTCCAAAATATATTAAACATGATTTTATCGTTAGTCTGAAGGTTATGATTTATTCTATTAATGTTTTTGTTTTATTTGTTTGCCAACTTTTATTGTTTATTTAATCTTTTGACATTTTTAACTTTTTTCAACAGTTCATGCTCAGAAGTCATGATGCCTTCAAGCCTTGTGGCATCAGCTTCTGTTATTTTTGACTTATTGCTAGCCAGTGCTAGTAATTGTTAAAATGTCTGCTTGTCTATCAGCCTGTCAAAACTACTCTGCACATATGCCTGCTTGTCGTAAGACACAGGATACATTATTAGATAATAAATACTTTGATAGCAAAATCTGTGACTAAAATAATTCTATCAACCTTTGCCTGGGGCTCTCTCCATGACTGTAATTTATCTCCTGT
Organism: Ascarosepion bandense; assembly: GCA_037127315.1. Lineage (NCBI taxonomy): Eukaryota > Metazoa > Mollusca > Cephalopoda > Sepiida > Sepiidae > Ascarosepion > Ascarosepion bandense. The sequence goes on along the minus strand of JBBBDQ010001746.1, from coordinate 885,702 downwards.
ATCTGTTGGAAGTTGCTAATGTTTGCTCCAATTTCTGCACTTACATTTTGCTTTTATTTTTAATTATTATTAGTAGTAGTAGTAGTAGTTGGTGTTCACATTTATACATAGAGTGCTGGGGGGGTGTTAAAACACTGTTTCAGGAGGATGTTGAAGAAACAAGGTCAAAACAGGTTACTCCTGCAGACTTCCTATTTCACACAGTCATGCTCTTAGATGTAGAAATCTGATGGGATTTTCTTCTGCTGTGTTAGACATAATAATCACAGATATTGGCCTCTGGAACCATTTTTATTTAGACATATTTGTACATTTGGGCAAGCTGCTTGAGAAATTAATTCCTTACAGATTTTACTTGTGAACTTTCATAAAAGTCGAAAGAATTAAAAAGATATATTTTTAGGATTTTTTTTTTTAATTAAACATTTTTTTAAGAAAAATAGTTTGCAAGATGACCTCGATTTTTCTGAACAAATTACTTTGTTCCACACAGTCTTCTATGTGCCATGTCCCATCAGGACATGGGAGATCATGGCTCTCCACAACTTAATATCCTTTGTAGCTCTTAGTAACATTTGTCTTTGCATTATCTTTCTGCCATTCATTTACACAATAGTGTCAAGTAGGTTACTCACTGCTTTCCTCTATCACTCTTGCTTTCAATGTTTTGTGAGTACCTGATTCTCCAGACTCTCTTTCTTCATAATGTGCCCTAGAAATTTCAACTGTTTCTTTCTTATTCTAAATATAAGCGTTCTTTTTGTTTCAATTTTCCTTAAGGTTTCCTTGTTACTCGTGTTCGGTCTATAAAATTCCCATCATCCTTTAATAAAACCACATTTCTGTTGCCTCAAGTTTAAGTAATCTTGTCTTTGTTTCTAATAATTTTTCCCGTTTCTTAATGCTTAACTTGATATTTGGATGGCATCTTTCCCTTTTCTGTTAGAACACTTTCTAGATATTTAAATTGTTGTACTGGCTTGATTTTAGTGACTCCAATTCATAGTTTGCATCTTGGGTTGTTCCTCATGCTGACAACCATATGTTCTATCTTTTTACAATTGATGGTTAATCCTTTCTTCTTTCTTTCTTTTCCTATTAGATCATTGCAGCAGTTTGAGCCTAATGAGAAAATTAAAAACAATGGAAATTGGGCATGAACTTTTGCTATGATTCAATAGCTGCTGTAGTATTTTTGTGCCGTGTCCTTTCTTAATACTGTGTTATTAGCATATCTTATGTTGTTAACATTTGTATCCACTGATAATAATTCTTGGTAGGACTTCCAATACATTTCAGAAAAGAGCACATTTCATATATCATTCAGTTAATTGCTATACATGATACACACTTGGATGATTATGTCTCAAACGGGATATGAATGACAAAACAGAAAATTTTCCTGCAGTAGACTGTTTGCCAACCAGGGCTATAACCCAATCTGTCCTGCTATTAAGCACATAGCTGGAGAGAGAAGAGATGGAGCCATACCTTTCCCAAAGGTATTTGTGAATATTGTGAACCTGCCTGGAATTCAAACTCAGCTTTCTAATTTCTCATTCCAAGCCAATATTGATTACACTACAACACACTTCTGCCAAAAGAAGTGCCATACATGATACACAATTGTTCAATCATGCCCCAAAAGAAACATGAATGACTAGGCTGAGGATTTTCTCACAGTAGGTTGCCAACTGGTAGACCGGTTGCCAACCAAGGCTATAGAACCCAATCTAGCTGGAGGGAGAAGCAACAGATTAATACCTTTCCTCCAAGAGTGTTTGCATGAAAGTGAATGATACAAATTCAAGTGGAATTCAAATTTGGCTTTCCAATTTCATTTATAAAAGATAATAAAAGAAATTTGATGCCCAGTGGTTGATTTTGACATTTTGACAAACAGTAGATATAGTTTAAAACTTAAGCTTTTATTTTATTCATATCTAAATCTTAAATTATAAACAGGTAATTTTTGTTTGTTCAATCTCAAAATAGATTTTTATTTTTCCAATCATTCTGATCTCAAAATATTAATGAATAATAAATAGGTAATACCCAACACCTTTTTCACCTTCCTTTATTATACTAAACACATTGTGATAGCCTTCAAATACCCACCCATACAACTTATATACACAATGCTGCAAGCAAATTACAAAAATCTATTTTTATATTTATTTGTTTGCAAGATTTGCTGAGAAAGGCATTGAACTGTTTAATAAACTAGTTATATTTTAAAGATGATTCTATTGTTTGGTTAATGAACAAATTTGGAAGAAAGTATTATTATAATAGAAGTCATGTACAGTTTACAATCCATTTAATGAGTTTATAGATTTTATTTTAGAAGTTAATGTACTACTTTTCTCAATAAATGAAAACTTATTAATTCTTACAGGAGTGTGGGATGTTTTTAAGTATTTTAAAAGACAATATTCTTCTTGTTTAGTATCACAATAATCTTTCAGGATTCCAGTAACAGTGAATAAAACTGATTTCATATTCATCTACTAGGTAATACTTTTTTGTTGTTTGCATTCAAAAGAGAAAAAATGAGCGACAAATTGTAAAACACGTTAACAAAAATGCCAAATCTGTAAAAACTGTAACATTTTCCCATGTGAAAACTTCAATTTATTATGAATTATTATTAATTTTTTCTTTTTTTGTTTAAACTTTGGTATCTACTCATTTTAACTTTTCTTTTTTTTTTTGTAAAAGCATTGTGTCTCATGTTTAGTGGGTGGATAGAAGGTTGGAGTGTAACAGTTTGCAAACAAACAATAAACCAACATTTATGGCTATTAACATTTAAAATGTTCTTTATATCTCTGTACCTTATGCCACAGGTGTTGCTAACAACATTATTTATTAGGATGTAAGAATTTTCTTAGGGTTGTCGCCTTCAAGTTGATGAATCATGACACACAGTTGCAATTTTTTTCTCTCTCTCTCTCCCACACACATGCAATATTGTTCTTGTTTCCATTTAAACCTTTTTGTTGTTACCTTGACAATATTTCAGAAGAGAAGAAATAAAACAAACTTAGGCTTATGCTTACAAATTTTAATCTATACTAGATTAGCATAGTACTTGTCAAAAACAGTGGAATTTATAGAGTGGCACTTCTGCCTGGGTTCAGTGTATTATCTGTGCACTCTGAAAAGTGTTACACTACAATATATATATATAATTGAAAATGTACTATATTTAAAGGTAATTAATATCAACAATAATGCATATGTAGAAATAAACAATATAGGCCAAGAAATCATCACTATATAGTGACTTGTAGCTTCACACCTTAAGCAATCATCAAATGGTCTGATGATCACTTAAGTAGTGAAATTGTCACTCACATTGTTTATTTACTGTACTGTCAAAGAAACTTTTGAGAAAATCTTATTCACCCTAAATAAAAAGTATCCTTTCTCATTGATTTATTTGAAATGTGAAAGAATGTTATTCAAGAATGAAGAAAATCAATTTTTAAAAAAAGTGAGCAACTATTCTAATCTGTAGACATTCCTGAGTGTAACATTTCAGCTTTGAAAAGAAAATATTTATGAATACTTTTTCTTGATCTACCATTTGGAATTATGTGAATTTATAAGTCTTTAAATGCATAGCAACGTATTGTTTAATTAGATGTTCTGTAGTGACAGATTGTTTGTAATTGCTTATAATTTATTGCAACAAATATGTAAAACTTATTTTTTAGTATGTTTTAGTGCATATACCATAAGAAAAAGAAACACTTTGTGACTCATCAATAACGCAAGGGTGACAAGAAGTTTTAGTTGATAAGCATTTATATATAATGTAAACATTCGCTCTTGAAATCAATTTGGCATTTTATTGTTTTTAATATAGAAAGTTTATAATCTCATTAGGCTCTGTGCTTTAAAACTGCCTGGTTTGTTCTATATCATGAGAAATAAGTGAATCTTTTAGGTTAAACATTTTATAGCCTTAGAGAATGCATACAAACAGGTATTTTTTCAATCTTTTTATATTTTATTTATATATCCAATCTATTTTGTGTTAAAATATTCTCAAATTATTGAAAAAATTAATAACAATTATGAAAGCCATATTCATGTCATTGTTTTTCAACAAAATTCGAAAGTAACTTGGTATTGAGCAGTATTTAATATACTAAATTGTTCAGTTAGAAATAAATAGTTAAATATTATTGAAATTAAAATTGATATAAAAATATACATGAAAAATTAGTGGAAAATACTACAATCTTCTTTGTGAGATTTGGGATTTTACTGTTTCTTTAATACTTAAAAGCACAATGTCATTTTTTTTTAATTTCCTATAACTGAAAATTCCTAATTTCAGTGATAGTAGCTTTCTATATATAATGAAATTCAGATTTTGTGAATTCGATACTGTTCATCACATGATGCTATTCTCAATTTTTGTTTTCACTTTTTATTGAAAATACTGTTTCAGACTTTCTATCTTTGAATTTTTTATTGTCTTTTTCTTGTCATATGAAATGGCAGGAAATCAATGCCCTTTCAAAAGAAGTAAACATATCAAAATCAAAAAAACTCTTTTAGGTTAATATGAAAGTGATATGATTTATGATTACAAGGAAAAGTTTTAAAAAATAAATTTTTAGATAATTACCTAAAGAAAATTTTTAAAAATAACACAAAATAAAGGAATGAATAAAAACAACACAAAATTCAAGAATCAATTCTTGCCACCTGCAAGTCCAAAAGGCATACATTGAAAAAAATTAAATTGTTTTTGCATGTATATTTAATGTAAATGAATGTTTCTGGGTTTTAATAGAAAAGTTAGTGACTTTTTTTTTTAACTTTACTTTGGTAATTCTTGAGAAAATCTTATTCCTTCTAAATAAAAAGAACCTTTTATATTAACATATTTGAAATAAGTTTTAAAGGAAAATCGATGAGTTGTTACAACTTCTCATTCAAATAACATTGTTCAAATATTTTTTAAGTAAATATGCATGTTTTATCTTCATAAAATAATCATAAAGTTACTCAAATTGTTAACTTGGTTGGTTCATATATATAGGCAATGAAATTGCAATGATGTGTGTAAGGAAGTTCTGCTATATAGGTTGACTTGTTTATGTCTTCAACTTAATATCAGATATATCTATAGCAGAAATTTAATTCATACTTCTGCAAATAGAAAATGATTTATGTAAAAACTAAGTTATAAACTCTTAAAGAATTGTTTACTTAGAATATGAGGCCAGATTGTTTTCAATATCCAAAGTAAATCCAATTATGATGAAATTAACAATCTTGCCCAGAGTATTGTTAAAACTGACAGGAAGGTGAAAAATTTAATGAAAAGTTTGAATGTCTTTAAATCAGTTTCTTTCTGAATCATGTTTTTGTTTAATTTTAATATAAACAGTGAATAACAAAAATTGTTGTAATTTCATTCTTTTTAAGGACATTTACTCACATTGCAGATAGTGAGTACCTGTTTGGAATGTTGCTTATAATCCATCACAGTAGTTACACTGCTAGTTATTTAAAATGTTTTGTTTACATTATCAGTATTTTGACAATCCTAACAAATATATTTTATTAAAACTGAATATGCAGTAAAATAAAATTCAAATACTATTGAATTAGTTTGAGAATTATTCAACTATTAAGTACAGCAGATCTTAATAGCTAATAAATTTATTTGACCTAGAGATATTAGTCAGCAAGATGAGAATATTATCACCTGCATAAAAAAATGCTATTAGAGCTTGTAAAGCTTATATGCCTTTTGAATTCTGATTTCAGTCAATTTTCCTTATTTGGTTTTTGTTTCTTCAGTTAATGGTCATATATTAGTATAATTTATTTATAATAATATGGGTACCTACCGAATTTTGATAAAATGGTGAAAAAATTGCCAATAACATAAAAAAAAAATGTAACATAAAAATATTTGTGTTATAAAAAGGAAAGATAAAAAGAATTTCTATATTATTTTTTTTATCCTGTTAGTGTAGAAGTTGGAAATTTTGGTTAAAAATATTGTTTTTCTGGCATTCAAGACTTTAAATTTGAGTGTCTTTTTGAAGTGAAAAACATTGATTTGTAAATTCTTGCAGAAATCAGATAATTGTCTTAATGAAACTTTAAAAACTTATTCAGAATTAAATTATTTTTGAAAAAATTTATATTAAAAAATCTTTTTAACAATATTTTTTTATATCTGTTACCCTTTGCTCTTTTAATTTTAAGAAATTCTTTTGCCATCACTTAATGGATTTTTAAAATTTGTTATAAAGACAAATTTTTGGAGAATTTATTCATTAAATTCTTTTGGTCAAACAGAACACTCACTTAGAGAAAAATAGAAAGGCTCTTAATTCTTTTTATGACTAAAAATTAAGTACACTATTGTCTTTTTTGTCTGTTTTTTTTTTTTTTTTGTGAGAGAGGGAGGGTGGTCAATAAATAATATTTCTATAAAAATTTTCAATTTTTTTTATTTTAATTAGAATAATTTATGAACTTAAAATCTTTTAAAATTTTGCATTTGTAGCAGTTAAATGATATTGTCATTAAATTAAAACTATTTAATAATTATAAATGAAAAACTCAATGAATCCCCAATATTTTTGAAAGAATTCGGAATTTTTTTTTATGTGTGTATAAGCATATCGATTTTATAAATAATTTATTGGTAATTTTCTAACATTTCCTCAAGCATATTCATAAGTAAGACTATAAAGCCAAAAATACTGAAAATTCAATAAAATTTTAGAATACTTAAAATATTTTAAATTTTAAGATTACTGGGTAATTAAAAGAAAAAAAGGCATTCACATTGTATTTATTAAGTAATTTTTCTTCAATTATATCCCCATTATTTAAATTTCCCAAACATCAGGCTGTCAATAAATTACTCAACATATCAAAACATACCACCTCCAACTTAAGAAAAATATGCTATTCTGTGATATTTTAAACTAAAAGTAATAATTAGTTTTATTCAGATTAAACTTTAACTCAAATAGTGTTTCAGAAAAGTATATTTTATTTTTGAAAAATTTTTTTTTAATAAAGAAAATTATGTTGTGTTGACAAATCAGTCAATATGGACAAATTTATAAATTTTACTAAATTCTGTTTGAAATACATAAAAGTATTTTGCTTAGTGGGAATATTAAATTTAATCAATTAGCTTGGAATTAAAACTAAAATTAAAACTTCAAAAAAGATTTTTCATTTTTTAAGATGCATTTTAAAACTTAGGTGTTCTTTGTTTTTTTTTTCCATACCTATAATAATAGATGATTATGACAGTTGATCACGAATTAAGACAGCAGTTTGATAAAATGGTGGGGATGAAGGAAATAACTGATTTGTTAATTTCTCACATGCATGTTGTTAGATGTACATTTATATTAACATTTCTTTTATTATCATATAAATATCAATAATACAAGTTTGTTTTTTTTTGTGGAGTTTGGAGAAAAATATTCTTTTATATGTCATAAATTAACTTTTCTGTTAAAAACATTTTCTTTTTTTTTTTAATCTTTAATTTTTCTGCAGAAATCAATCTTCCTTATATTAAAAACAAAATTTACATTTACAAATGTATCCTATTGTACAGTATCTACTTTAGTAGTAACAAAGCATAAACCTATATAATTATGCCTTTTCATATTTGTTATTAATGATATATATTTCATAGACATCTTTTGTGAGAGATTAACTTTACTTTAAAATGCAAGTAGACAACTACTTGTAATTTACTACAAAAATTTTATACAGATTTTCTCGAACAGGTGTGTCTGTGTGTCAAAGAAAACTAAATCAATATTTCAAGTTTTTTTTTATATACAAACCATTTGCTCTTCTTTGATAAAATATGTTGGTGTTAAGATTTTGTGTAGCTGTAGGGGAGGGCTAGTTTCTAAAACACAACTACAAGATGATGGAGTAGTTTCCTGTTAGCGTTTATAGCTGTTAGTAAAAAATATTTGTTATTAGCTCTACCTGAAAGCAGAAGTCTTGTATTCAGTCATGTTTGTTTGTCTGTCTGTCCGTCCGTGGTCAAAGCTCACTGGATAGATTTGGATGAAACCTTCAAGAATAATTGGCCTCATGACTGATACTAACTGATTAGATATTTGGTTTGATCCAGTACAAGATAAAGTTTCTGGGTTTTGTTTTGTTCTTTTTGTTTTACTAATAATTTTTCATGTTTCACATGCCAAACACTGAATTACCTCCCTTTGCCTTATGTCAAGACATTTTTCAAAGGCACTATTTTTTCCACAATATATTATTATTTACAATATAAAATTAATATTTATTATCCAAAAGCAAAAAAAAGAGATACACAAAAAATGGTCAAAATACAACTTTGGGATATTAAGAAGTAAAAATGAACTCTTCCACAATTTTTACAGCCTAATTTTTAATTTTACTTGACATTTTTTTTTATTTATTTATTTATTTTTTTTTAATTTTCACTCTTGAGTGGTCAAATTCATTGCAGTTATTCTCATTTTAATAATTATCTCTTGCTAATCACTGAGATGATGTTGGAATTGCCTTGGCTGAGGTTCGCAATCTTTGACTGTTCTTATTAATATTTAAATCCTTTTCTATAGAAATCTGAAGAGAAGAAATAATGTGAAAGTAGGTGGGGAGACAAACTTGGTACTTTTATGTTAACAGATTAATATCTATGATTTATGTATAACATCATGGATAATATTGATGTATAATATGTTATGAATGTGCATATTTTTAATAGATCTGTTTGTAAGTAATTTCTCATTTTTGTACTATTTTAGAACTAAGATATTAGCACTATATAATTTAAAGAAAATATATAAATTAGTTGTTTGTATAAAATATTATATAAAACATTTACATCAAATGAATGTTGTTTTATAATTATCAGCATGTCCTGTATATTAACCAAATTAAAGTTTTGTTTATGCTATAAATGTTAATTGGCATAATTAAAAGAGTATGATAGCTTAAAATATTTTGGTAGTTGTTTATTCCATATATAGCATGGTGGCAACCTGGAGCAGTGGTAAGAGGGATGACATAATAACCAAATAGTCACAAGTTCAAGTCCTCAGGGAAAATGAAAAGAATAGGACAGAAGTTTCAGAAATCATTAGAGTAAAAGAAAGAAAGGAATTTGGTCTGAGCAATGCCAGCTATTATTGCTAGTATTATATTAAAAATAAAAAATTACATGGTTTTAACTATGACTAAAAAAATTTCTATATAATTTATATTTTTTAACACTTTCAGTGTTAAATAACATTTGAATAACTGCAGAAGTGTTTCAAATCATATAATAATTCTGCTTGTTCCTTTCTTAGTTAGTCAGTTACTTAGTTCAACTGGCCATTATACCACTTACTCTCTATACAAGCTTTTCCTTTCCCTATATCTTTTTAAACACTACTCTCCTCAGCCTTTCTCTCACCTTTGCCAAGGGTAGTAAAGAATGAGAGAGTAGGAGGAGAAAGTCTATAGCATTACCGTAGCAGCAGCAGCAGCTTAAGCTGTGTGTATGTGTGTGTACTGTACAATATAGTAAAAATAGGTAGGTTTGTTGTCGTATCCAGCGACCTAATAACAAAATTTCTGGCCTCTTTTACACCCTTGGCCATTACTCAGTTGGTCTTTTCTGTTTACAGTTGACACAGGAGCCTTTAAAGTAACTTTAATTATATTTTAAAAAATTTTAATCACTTCTAACATTTTCGAAATTTTGTCAGAAAGTTTTGTTTTGATTTGAGTTAGCAGCTAAAGAAACATTACAACTGTTTTACAATGGAAACATAATGATTGCATCACCCACTTTTTTTTTTTTTCAGTGTCAAACACATTAATTTGGAAATTCTAGCAAAAATCAAATAACTGTCGGATTTTAATGAAACTATCAGTAGTCATTCACAAATGAATGAAATTATTTTTTAAATTGTTATTTTTTTTTAAAATCTTGATAAAAATATTTTTTTTACCTTTGTTACTCCCCCACTCCATGTAAATCCATGTAATCTTAATAAATTTTATATTCATGTCTAACTTTTGTTTTATTTGTTCAACACAGGACTCATTGGGGAATATAAATCATCTATTTTTTTTTTTTTTTCTTAATTTTAAGTTTGCAATCATTATCTGAAAATCTTCTTTGAAGAGTAAAATAAAAATGCAATAAATCTCTGATATAATTTAATTTGATAAGCTTTTAATTGCTGGAATAAGTAATAACTATTAAGGACATTATACTTTGAAAAAAAAATTTTTTTCGATTAATAATAAAATGATTTTTATTAAACTTTTCAATTTCAGATAGACAATATAATCATCAATTCTAAACTAAAAAGTCTACTCGCAATCAATTCTTTGAAGATTTTAATAATATTTTTAAAACTCTATATATTATTAAATTATTTAATAATAATGAAAGCAATTCTTTTAAAATTTTATTTATTTTATTTATTAAGACGTTACCATCATTTGTAGTATGACAAAGTAAAATTTTTCCAGGAAATCATAATTATCCTTCCATGGAAATTCCTCGGGTTCCACTAGTTAATATTTAATATTTTAAGAACTTTTTGTCTTACAAGTGTTCATCTAAAAGCAATTTAATGATTTAAAGATGTTTTACTGATTTTGTTATCTTGCAATGTGAAAATGCTATAGTTGGCTTATGCAGTTATCAAGTATAGAGGCCTTGGTAAAGAGGGAAATACTTTAGTTAATTAGGAGGCGGAACAGTCTTCTAACTCTTCCACTTGTAGAATGTGATGATAATGACTCTGTGTAGCCTTTTCAAATAGGCTTAAACGCAGCTTCAATACACTGTTATAGCATGTAGCCTCCTGAAGAGTGAGTTACTGATAAATATATGTCACTTGTGACATGAACATTAGCCATCATCACCTTCCCTCCTTGTTAATTCTTGACAACACTGGCCTCACAAAATCATCTCAAATATTAAGTATATTTTATTTACACACTTGGTTGTTGAGTATTTATTAAGCTTAACTTAGCCTGACACATTGCTACAATAATGAGGAGCACTCAGTGGAAACAGACAAAAGAAATGGGAGTTACAATTATTAATCATCATAATGACAGGTGCCTTATTGTTGAGTGAATTTAATTAAAGAAAAAAATTTTTAATCTTACTGTATTTTATCTGAACATTTACTACTTTAATTACATCCCTGTATGAATGAGCAGAAAATTGAGCATATCAATTTCAGTTGGTTCTGATATAAAATCTGAATCTATGATTTTGATGTATTTTGGGCAATAGTTTTCAATTAGCCACCTAGATAGATACAGGTTTTAATATATCTTTACTGTGATTAGTCAGTTTTTTTACTTTTAAAATCAATTATACTAATCATTATAGAAATACATAGGAAAATTAACATTGTTACTTATTAAATTAACTAAATACCTTGAATATTTTTTAATGGTTTTATTTTTATTAGCAAAAACAAGTTTGATTATAACATCATGTTATAGTGGATTCAGTGGAACAGCTTCAGTCATTTCTCTTTCAATTTCAATGTTTTTGATGAGATTTAATGCTAGGGAGATTATAGCTTCTCTTCTAGTTTGATGTTCATAAAAGGTCTAAAGAATAATCTTGTTCACAATAAAATGATTGGTTAAATAAAGAAGACAAGAGGAAAACTATTTTTCTTGCCAATTTTCCTAACCATACTGTTCGTTATACTTTTGCAATAAAACGATTCTCTTTTTAATCTGGAAGCAGATAATGTTTACTACTGTAAAATCCCCTAAACATTTGTGCCAGAAATCCTATTCAGTAATGTTTAAATAATGTAAAAACAAAATAAATTGGTGCCAGAGAAGGGGAAAAAAATAAGAAAGAAACTGATTAAATGAGTAAGATGGGAATATCATTTAGCTTTAACTATTTTCCTATAAACATGGAAAGGTTTGAAAGTTTAATGAAAGCAGCTTTGTTCATGAATTTGGTAATGATTGTGAAGTGCAGCAATTAATGATTTGTCAACTGAAATTATGGCTGCCTGGGCAACATTTATTTAATTCACCTAACTGCCTGAATGCTTGGAATGTCAGGCACATACTTTCATCTATGTTCTCTCCGCTTCTAAGCTACACTCTTTGGTGTGTGTGTGTGTGTGTGTGTGTCACCACTTACTACAGATATTTTTCTTCCTACCTGTAGGCCTGACATTCTAACTATTCCATGTAAATATTCTTGTGAATGTCACAGCTAATCATGAAACCCTTTAAGAAATGTAGCATATGCCAGCTCTTTAAAGTAGTTTAGTAACTTATCTTCATCTCAGAATGTCAGTTCAGCTGAAGACTCACAAGATTGCAAAACTTCCTTTTCACTGTTTAGTTTAACTGATTCTGTTTTTGATGTTATATATGATAAAATACCAAAACAAAAATATTTCCACTTCTCATTCTTTTCTAATATTTTAATAATTGGATTCTATCTTTTTGTACCAAATAACAGAAACCACATCACTTTCAACAAAAGCAACAGCTAATACATGAAACTCAAAGAAAAAACAACAGCACAATCAAAATTTTGATATTTCAGAATACTACAAATAAAAGGTGAGGAATAAAGTCCAAGTTATTATTAGAAAGAGAAATAGCAGTTAATGGACTTAAATCTATTTTCATAAAAAATTGTTTTAAAAGAGATAGTTTCTAAATTTCTACTGAAACTAGTACTGGCTGCTTGGTTAATGAATACTGAATGTTTCCTTACAAGGAAATGGCTACTATTTCTGTTGCCCGAATAATTTAACTGAATTAATATGCTTAGAAAAAGAGTTGTTTCATATTAACTTTAGTTCAAGGTTTATCGTGCTACAAGAAAATGATTGGCATCATACTCACTAAATTCTCAAGATTTGAATTTACAGAAATTAAATTTATATGAAACAATGTCTTTTTATCATGCAAAAATATCAGCTATTTTCCTTAATTTTATTGAATTTGATAATCTCTAGAATTGTTAATCTGGTTTGGATACGTTCAATAAGCTATTCTTTCTACTCTGAATGTGTACTAATTATTGCAGCCGATTGATAGATTAAAATAATTTTGCTGGAATTCTTTTGACTACTATGTGGTGAAATTATATAATATTTACCAGCTAGAGATAATTATAACATTTTTGTTGGCTTTCGAAATTGTATAAGTTCTCATATATGAATACTGCTTTCATTACTAAGTTTGAAATTGCCTTTTAGAACTTTTTTGCAGAAAAGAAATATATTGTCAAATTAAATCAATATAAAGAAAATATTTTGATTGAATTTCTCTATTGAATTAAGTGACTTATATATTTTTGTTAAATACTCTTGAGACTAAACAATCCAGAAACAGCATATCGAAATGATTATACTTCAATTGTTTCTTTGTCTCTAGCATAAATTTTCAAAAAGTTACTTTTGAGAGTGAACATTCAAATTCAGGTAATTGGAGAGGATAAAATATAATTCATCATAATACATAAAAATGTATACATTCCTCTCTTGGCTTTTGAACAGGAGTAATGGTTTATCCATTGTTTCCTGTTTAGGATTGGCATTCTTGTTCCTTCGAAAGTCTACTTCAACTCTGTACTTTTAACATCTCTAACAAAACTCAGAAAATTATATTTACTATTTAATTTCTAAAATGTTATTTCCTCAATTGAGGTAGTTATGTTAAGCTATCATCTAGTACATATCCTTTTCCAGTGTTATGAACAGTAATAGAGATTTATCCTTTGATTCCTTTTTAGGATTGAGTCAGTTTTTCTCATTTTCTTTCACCTTTAGTAGATGCTTGCTTGTTTGGTAGCATTGTGGCCTTCTTTGGGGTGATGGGGTGGATTGAATATAAAAAAAAAATAGTATATGTCATATAGTATGTTATGTGTGTGTCCATATTGTAATTATGACATATACTAATATTTTAGTATTTAGTGACTCCTACTGACACCAAATTGGTCGAGTTTCGATCCCAGCCAGAAGCAAATGGATGTGTCTAGCCACACTGATGAGCTGTGATACAGCAAAACAAGCTTGTATGTGTATGACTTATATATATATATATATATATATATATATATATATATATATATAATAACATATATATTTCATAAATGTGTGTGTGTAACAGCGTAATGGGTAAATTATCATTTTATATTTTTAGTTTTGTTCTTGCACATTTTTTGTTTTAGGTTTTGTCGACTGTATGTATAGTATGTTATGCGTTTGTGTGTGCATATATATAGATATATATATATATATACATACACACACACACACACAGAGAGGGAACGATGGATTAATTGTTGTCTAAATTACGCAAAAATTAAAGTAACACAAGCCTCATATTTTAACAGATATATTTACAAAAATATCTTGAAACACTTAAATAGTAAATTTATTCAATAAAATTGCCATTGGTCTACCTCCATATGACTTCAAAATCTCATGCACCTTTTCTGGATGGTCTCCTTGTTTAAGTTGGTGAATGCTATCATTATCCTTGCTTTCATCTTTGGTATTAAAAGATATTTTGTTGATCTCTCGCTCAACTGTACTCCACGCATAATCAAGGCATTTGCAATCTGGGGAATTAAGTGAACAGATGTAAGAGGTGATATTGTCACAGAAATTGTCTCACAGCCATGGCTGGGTTCTCCTGCTTGTGTGGCATGGTGCAGAGTCCTGTTGCCAGACAGAGGCTCTTCCAATAGCCACCCTCTTGACACAGGGCAGCATTATCTCTTCATGTCGGCCTGCATGTTGAGTCTGAAGGCACCAACAAATTCAGGAGGATTTTTCTTATCTGACTGATCAGAATTCCTTTTCTGAGCTGCTATATCTTCATAATCACCATTAGACACATTCAACTCTTTTCAAAACCCTCTCTTCTGTCCTCAGATTCACACCCAAACAATCTGAAATGTTTCAATTGGAACTCCCACTGTGAATGCCAATCAGTACATCGTGCCATTTCTAAATTTATTGCAGTGATTTGTGCAGTTGACAAAATCATAAACACTCATACATGAAATTAAAAATATAAAATGGCGTCAATTCACCTATTGTTCGCTCTCTCTCTCTCTCTTTCTTTCTCTCTCTCTCTCTCTCTATATATATATATATATAGCAAATATACATATCATTAAACACACACACTATATAATATATATATATATATATATACACGCATTACATGTATACAAATAACAGCATATATATATATTCACCTGTACACACACACATATCTATGTTGTTGTAACCCTAAAAGGTTACTGCATTAGTAATCACCAAAAGGGCGGTTGGAAATAATAGTATATCAACAAGTGCAAGGCTTGCTTGTTGCGTGAAGTAGATGCACTGCTAGTCAGTATTATCACTCTCTCTTATCTGTGAATGTACATGTATTTAAGAGAAAGGAACATTCCATTCTTTGTGTGTGTGTATGTGTATATATATATATATATATTCCATTTTTAAACGAGTTATAACACTACCTAGGTTTCTACTATAAGTAGTGTCTTCAGGCGATTTTTAATAACTGATTTTAATGTTTACCGTTTTTCTTTTTAAGAACGCTCTTGTAACAGTGTTTTATTTGAATGGCAGTGAATTTCTGAACAGGTAATTTTTAAATGAAAATGAATTAGGGCGTTTTTATCCATGGTTGTTTGTGTATTTAGGAAGCAAATTTTCTTTTAGACATGTCTGATTAAGTAAATTGCAAACATTGTGTCTGCTTATTTTTAAAATCTATTTATACTCACTGATAATCTTTTGCGTATTATAATTGAAAGATGTCAGAGATGAGCTGTAACGTTGACAGATGTTATTATCATTCATTCTCAATGTACCCAAGTACTTTCAATCTCCTTCCAAGATCATCTTCAGTAACAAAAAATAACACTTTAACACGTGCATGACCATGACATTTCAACATATAAAAAAAAATTCCATTTTGGATAATTTTCACATTCTAATTAACGCTAAACAATTTGTCAACCGTTATATTTGAAACAGAAAAAAAAAATTACAGTAATTTTTAGCAACACAGTTTTGCACTCATTTTTGTTACCATAACTCACACCCCTGAAGATGATCTCGGAAGGAGATTGAAAGTACTTGGGTACATTAAGAAATGAATGATAACAACATCTGTCAACGCTACAGCCCATTTCTGACATTTTTCAATTATAATACGCAAAAGATTATACATGAGTATGAACGGATTTTATTAAAAATAAGCAGACACAATATTTGCAATTTATTTATTCTGACACATATATATATATATATATATATATAAAACACACTTTTTCTCTCTCTCTCTCTACTCTCTCTCATATGTTATCAAATTTAATTTAAATCCAGTACAAAAGTATAAGCAGTTTAGTCCTCAGCTAGTTCTAGACATCTGTATTCATGTATCAGATTAAGCTTATCTAAATAGTCATAAAGTTTGTTTTTTGTTCATTTCTCTTAAAAATGAACACATTATAATCTTTTATAGATTATATAAATACATTATATGCATCAAAGTTTTGATGGACTTCAAATAGATTTATTGCTTGGAAAAAATAAAATACAATTTATATTATGGTGAACTAAAGTTTTTTTGTTTTGTTTTTTGTTTATTCTTCACTTCTGTTAAATTGCAAATTATCTGACACTACATGAAACCAAATTAAATTAAACGAGTTTTTCCTTTTACTTTTTAGCATCAATTAGTATAATTTGTGGTAATGTTTTAGATACATTTTAAGTAGTACAAATTAATATGGTCAAGTATTTTTTTTTGTTTACTTTGATGTGCAAACTTAATTTTTTCTTCTTAAGCCAGAATTTTGCACCTGTGCTTTTTCTCACCAAAGCGCAGCCCTACTGAGTTTTAAATTTGATTGAGTGACACTGTTGTTTCTTTGCTGCTTTACCCTTTACTGTTGCATTTTTGGTCTAAGACAAACAAGAATAACTGTCAGTCAATTACATAGTATGTAATTATGTGCCTACATCTTACTCTGGCACCTAATCACATTTTGCTAGTAAGAAAAGAGAAAAATGTCTGTTTCATGATTTTTTTTTAAAGATACCTCAGGCTTTTGTTATGTTTGTCTTTATTGAATATTGCAGTTAGAAGGCATCAGCTCTTTTAAAGGTTTCTTTTAATGTATAATCTTTTCTCTTGTTTATTCTTAATTTTTTATTAGCAGTCTCCTTTCTTGCAAATAAAATAGGTAGTCATAAATAATGAATTCCTGTTCTTCAGGCATAGTTATGTATGTTACAGTATGATTACAGATCTAGAAGAATTAATGTTAGATTTGAAAAGTAGTTTCTTGTTAATAAGAAAGAAACTTTTACTTTCTAATGCTTATTTATGAGACACTTCTCTGCTTACAGTTTTCCTTGGATGGTTCCATGTTTATGGAAGCCATTCTGCTATTTATCCATTCTTTAGAATTGTTAATATATTAAATGAAGACTACTATCTGTGCCATGTATTTTTATCTCATTGATAGACAGCAATTATCTGCCATGTCTTTTGCATTGCTTTTAACAGTTAATGTAGACAGGGAAGCACTGGAATATTCAGCAGAATATCTGTTGTCAGAAACCTATTTCTATCATGTCATTTTAATTTTTTCTTTATACTTTCTCTTGCTATCTTTGCCTGTCTTTCTTTTTTACACTTACTCTCTTTTCTTTAATTCCATCCTTTTTTTCTTGCTTATTTTTTCATGCAATTTTTTTTTTTTTTTTTTTTTGTTAGCCACCATATGAAAGGGAATCTTAATAGACTACAATCCTGTCAATCTGGCTTGCATAATGAGTTTTGTTTCTTTCCGTACAATCAATCCATAGCATTTTCTTGTCAACTCATTCCATTCCTTTTGTCACTTCCATCACCACACCCTCCTATCTTGTTACCTCACACCCTACTCCACTTATCCCTGCACATACATCAATCATGAGTGATGAACCTTCTCAGGATTCTGATGACACTCTGCTCATCTCCCTGGAGTATTGTTGCATAATCAAGTCAGCTTAGTAGAAGGGAGGAAAAGGAAGCTCTACAGCCCCCCCCCCTCTCTCTCTCTCTCATGCATGCGCACAAATCTTCAGATGTCTTTTTTCTGATCTGTCAACTCCAACCATTCCCTTCTATTCTTATTTCATTAATTTTCACTGTTTTACCTCCTCTACTCTTTTAATCTTGTTTTCTCATCTACCAAACTCCGTCTTCCTTTCTCTCTCATTCCTCTATCAGTAGCATATAGCATTTAAATCACAGCTCACTGCATATTGGCTGCTTCTTTCTCCCTTTTGTCAAGATTTTCTTAATATTTAAAATGCTTTCTTCAAAATAGCAAGTGAAATAGCTTGCAAGTTTTTCATGACTTTACATTGAATGCTTTGATGTGTTGCTAGTTGGGATCTGACAGTTTTCCTTTTGAAGACCTGTTTTTTGTGAATGCTTGTTTTGAATTGAACAATCACCCTACATTTATCCATTAGGTTAGACTTTTTGGAGAACGTTTTTTATTTTCTATAAACCTAATACCAATTAAACAAAGGACTTTGTTTTGAAAAGACACCCTGTACTCTGGGTTGCATTCCTTACTAATTCTATACATACAAGAAACGTATTAGACATTTTAAAAGACTGATAACTAAAGATATATGATGCACTCTTAAACAAAATAAGTATGCATTATAAGAATAACATTCTATAAAAATGTATACTTCCATTAATTTCTCAAACTCTACTTGATTAGTGTTTTCTTTCTTTCTATGTTTATGAGAGCTATCTAATCACCTCATGTACAATTTAAGATTTTTTTAATACCCAACACAATTACTACCTGATTTAATAACTTAGCCAATTTCTCTCATCCCTGTTTCTCTCTCTCTCACATTTCATATAAAAATATTAGTCATTTATTCCTCAATACCAGAAAAAAATTCTGTGTATATATTTATGCTATGTAAATAGCATGCATTTTTCAGTAATAAACTGATCATACTGACCAAAAATCCTATCTTCTGGTTTTAAATTACTTCAATTTATTACTTATTTCTTGCTCTGCCAATAAGATAAATGTATTATAAACTTTATCTGCAGTTTCACTTTATGAACAAAGACTAATACTTCTTTCATTTTAAATAGAGGCTATTTGGCATTCCAGAATTTATAAGCCATAAAAAGATAAGACCTAAAAAATAAAATACCTTGGAGTTTGCTAGAAAACAGAAACGTCTTTTTTTTCTTTTTTTGTACACTAGCTTATGAGTAATCGAACATGTTTATGATGAACCTGATTTCCTCAATATTATACACGAGAAATAATTAAGAACTTAGTATTCTGTGGCTTGGCAGAACCAACTTCCTCATAAATGAAGAAGTCTTTAAATATCTTGATTTCCTTAAGGCAGACTTGATTACTTCTCTGGTGTGTGCAGTCTTTCGTTAGATTGACACAGTATGCCTATTGTTGGTTTCAATTGAAGCACTCGAGAGTTAGGTAGAAATGGTGAAGTTGATCCCTCATCAGTTGCCCTATGGCAGGATCCATTTATGATTTACATTTACAAAGACCGCCATATTCGTTCAACATGCAATGAATCCATAGGGGGAATGTCTGGCCAGTCTACTGAGCAGGAACATTATTGGTGAAGAGCAGAAAGACAGTAGGAGGTCTTGTAGAACCTTAGGATATGCTCATGATGAGATAGTGCTGACAATAGAAGAGGAAAATGCACCTGAAGAGAAAGAGATAATCTTGAATTTTGTTAATATATTTAACTGTTTTTGTATTTGCTATCCATGCAGTTTAACAAATCCCCCCCCCCCACACACACACAAAATTAATTATAGCATTATATATAAGAACTTAAATTCCTGATTATTATAAATCTTTTTTTAAAACTGACCCCAAATGATGTAGATTTTCTGGGAAAAACTACATAAAAATTAAGCAGTTGCATGTTGAGTTAAAACAATTATCCTAAGCTAATTATATAAACTGACCCACATTTAAGATTTCATAAAAAGTACCCCAGTGTTTTTTAATATTTCTACAGTTTTAAATTGACATATTATCTCTTAAATTTAAAATAATATTTTTGGTTTATATTCCAATCAATATTTGGTTGGAAGGAAAGTTCCTGTAGTTTTTAAATAAATTTATTGCTCCACAAACTGCAAGGACTTTCCTTTCAATCATAGAATAGTTATTTGAAAAAATACATAAATATTTGGGGCTTATTTTTAATGAGAGATACATCTGAAAATAAAAAAAGCAATGAAGTTAATATAATAAACAATCGGTTCACTTTTGTTTTCTTTTTTTTTTATACTAATGTTATTATAATAATTTTTTTTTTATACAATGTCCAAGAGAGGGTCACTGAAGTAGGTTGTTGTATGAGTAGTAAGAGATAGGAGGCACAGTTTATGGGGGTATATAGGATAAATAATGGTTAACCCTAAATTTGAATGCGTTAGGATTGTAATTGCATCCTCTTAGGAGCTGGTTCTTTAAAAACAAAAAAAAAACCTGTTTTACTTTTCATTAATGAAATATAAATGGAATGAGGGTGGTTCGCTACAATGTATATGGTATGGCTGGCTGGCTGGTCCTAGCTGAACTGGTGGAAATAAGAAATGTAGTTTGTTTGAACATTTTCCATAGAAATAGTGATAGAGTAGCAAAACACTTACAACATTTCATCTGGGGAAAAGATTTGTAGGGTGGAAGATAATTCATCACCCACAAAGCCACATAGGCACTTTTGGACTCTTCAAAAACTGGGCAGCTCCAATCCAGATATGGCAGTAGTAGTAGTACTCCATTTTTAACCTGATCTGGCTCTTGTAAAGGTAGAGCCTGGTGGAAGGAGTCTGGTACTTACTGGAATTATACAAGGAATCAACCATTTTTTTCAGCATCTTTAGCAAGGAATCATATATAGATTCCTCTGAAGTAAATTTATGTCTAGGATCATAAAACTAATACTGATACAATATGGGATGATCAAAAACATTAATGATAAAAACTGAGTGAGATAGACTAAACATCTAGATCAGGCATGTCAACATGTGGCCTATGGGCCACAAGAGCCTTCACAATCCCAACTGCTGCTCACACTAAAGGATATTAATTTGGTCATTTAATGGCTAAAATTGCAGTTTTTATAATTTAGAAATTATAGTATTTAAGAAAATAAATTACTTGTTTTTTACATTTTGATTTATTTTAATAGACTGCTAAATAAAAATGCTATTTACTTGTAAATTTATTTTTAAAGATTTTTAATATTATCATCAAACTTTAAGTTAGTACAGTACTAAGCTATTATTTTAAAAATTGTAGCAAATATTTTATATTTTTGGTAGTTGAGAAAATATCCCAGGATCAAATTCTCTCTAGCAGCCATGCTACCAACCATCACACCACAAAAACTATATGGTACCCCATTAACAATTGTAAACAGAAAATTTTCTTTCAAAATTTTAGATTTTGCTAAAAACCTTTAGAGGTTCTACCAAATTTGCTTTTTTTTTTTTTTTTTTTTTTTTTTTTTTTTTTTTTTTTTTTTTTTTTACTGTTGACTGTAGTTTAAATGTACCAGTAATTTTTCAGGCTCCATGTTGTCAATTTTGAAAATTATTTTTTCCCCAACTACTTCAACACTAAAATGGCTATTTCTCCTCCATCTAAGAGAAAAAAGGAAATTGAACAAAGGACAAGTGTTTCAAGAAAAGTGAGAATCATAGTACTTTTGCAGAATGGTGAAGGAAAAGATACATTGTTTAGTTTGAAGCAGCTCTATCGCCACACCCACAGAATACAACTTGAAAATGATATTGGGAAACGAACCATCTATCTTAATAAATATGAAAGATCATTGCTTATTTCAAAATTCAAGGAACTAAAAGCTAACTTGACACAGCAACAGACCATTTTACAAAAATTCAGAAAGAGAATGTCACTTCTGTTACTTCAAGCTATAAACTCAGCTGAATGATAACCATGAGTGGGAAATCTTAGAATGAGTGAAGGAGATTTCATAAAGCAGTGCCTTGTAAAAACAGTTGAAATTGTATGTCTGGAGAAAGCATACACTTATTCAAAGACATTTTATTAACCAGGAACACTGTTGCTGAACAGATTGATGAAATGACAGGTGATTAGAAACAACAGTTAAAGGCTGTATCATCGAGGTTTGAATATTTTTCTATAGCTATTGATGAGACTGTTAACACCAGTGGAATAGCACAGCGTGCAATCTTCATCAGGATCTGTGACAGTGAATTTAATATTTAAGAAAAACTGATCAAACTGGTCCCCATGCATGACTCTACAAGCCAAGACATCTTTCGTTGATCAGGTTCTGCATGAGTATAATTTTGATTTGAGTAAACTTGCATGCTTATCTACTGACAGTGCTGCGAATATTGGTGGAAAACATAGCGGTACTGCTGCCAAGTTACAAAGAAAACTAGAAAACTTGCATCCAGATTCATCATTTGCACATTTTCACTATTATTCTTCAATAAAATTTGTGTTCAAAGATTTTAAAATTGGATTATGTGCTTAGATTGTTACCAAGACAGTGAACTCTACCAGAAGCTGTGCTTTCAACCACCTTGAGTTCAGTCAGCTGTTGGAAGGTATAGATAATCAGTTCACCAATGTTCCAGTCTACACAGAAATCTACTGATTGTCATGTCACTAAGTGTTGAAAAGATTCTATTTGTTGCAACAGAAAATAATTATGTTTTTGAAGATGAAAGATCAAAACACAGATGAAATTAAAGATGAAAGTTGGCTTCAAGATCTTACTTTTGCTGTGAAGATTACTGCCTAATTAACTGATCTTAATTTGAAAGTACAAGGTAAAAACAAACTTATCACTCAGCTGTATGATGATATCAAGTGCTTTATTACAAAACTAAGCTTATAGAAGTTAAGTTGTCAAATGAAAATTTAGTTCATTTTCCTACATACAAAGGGCTGAAAAAGACTGCCAATACCAAGACTGTGCTTAGCTTTGCTGAGTATACAATCACTTGGAATTGTTGTCAAACAAATTTCAGAAAAGATTTAGTAATTACTCATCTTTTGAATATCAGTTTGCATTAATCTCAACACTATCCATTGTTTATATTGCCAAGACAGAAGAAAACTTGCAGGTGGTACTATTGGAATTGCAGTCATATTCTACACTTACTTCAAAGTATCTTGAAGTAGGACTACCTGGGTTCCTTTCATACCTTCCTGAAAAGTTTAAAAACTTGAGAAAATTTGCCAAAATGATTATGACAATGTTTGGTTCTACCTGTGTATGTGAACAGTTATTTTCCTTCATGAAATCAATAAGAACCTCTCAGAGAACAAGGCTAACTGATCAACATTTCTCATTTCTGATCAAAGTTGAAACTGCACAGACATAGCAGCCAGACATACCAAAACTAACTGAATAGTGGCAAATAAATGTTCAATTTTGAACTGTTTTGTACTACATATTTGTTGCTGTTGAAAACTGCAAGTATATGTTGTTTAATTTTTTTTTTAATCAAGCTACTTCATTATTTTGTATACATGAATCCTGCTAAAACATTTGTTTGTACATTTGTGTGTTTCTAAATTTCAGTATCAAAAACATTCCGCAATAAATTTTATTAAATGATTCCAATTAATTGTAATGTGCACAATTGGTTGTTTTATGGGATCCTCAGCTTGACATACCTGATCTAGGTATGATACATACCTAGATACACCAGAAGTCAAATTTTAAATTTAAAGATGAATATATTTTTATCTTTTCGGTTTCTATGTAAACCAAAACCATTGTTTGTTGTATTTCTCCACCTCCTATGCACTTTTTTATATAAAAGATTTATTCCATTAATAAAACCATTATTAATCTGAAAAAGTTCCTTCTTGACACAAAGTGCATCACTAAGACATTGTCATTCACTTGTATAACAGTTAATGAAGAGTTTACTCATTGACACATGCAGTTAATATAAAAATATTTGACAGAAGTGATATCATTTATACATGAGAAAATTTTATTTATTCAAATTTCTAATCTATATTATTTGTTGCTGTTGTATATTTTTCTTCCCTCAAGTGAACTACACATCTATTTGATCATGATTAACTTGTACAATATCAGTAGAATTTATGGCTATACACTATACCTTCAGAACATTTATAGTCAATATAAGAAGATAGTGCTTGAAGAATCCGCTTTCTCTCTTTATCTCATAGCATAGCAGGTTCTTTTACCAGATATTAAATATTTTCATTTGTTATCTTTAATTTGACATTCTTCCAGGAACTAGTCAAATGAACAAGCTCTCCTGCACCTGCCAATTCCTCCCTTCTCTTTGTCAATTCTGCTAATACTTTTGTACGTCCAGAGAAAACTAATCTACTATATAGTGAATTATATATCCTAATACACAATATATGTATAATCTAATTGTCTCTTTCGTTGTTCATGTGTGAATCATATTTACTTATTTCTTTCCTGCTATACTTTGTCCTCTTTTCTCTATTCCTCCATTTTTATTATGGTTACAACATTCTTACAGTGACATTGTGATAATGGCAACAAAGCAGAGAAAACAGGTTTAGCTTGTTAACTTCATAGTGCACTATTTACTGCATAATTACCTGAGACATATTGTAAATAACCTTTTATTCTAAAACACTAATTTATTTTTTGTAATACATTAGCATTTGAGAATTTTTAAAAAAAAGCACTTTACAAGGTCTTATATAAAAAGCTGTTTTCTAAACATAAGCAAGGCATAAATTAAAAAAAATTCTGAGTGAAGATATTATCTAATTTCATTATTTTCTAATCAAAAGGACACCTGCTTTTATCAGCATTTAATCTATGTCTTATTTCTTGGTTGTTGCTTCTCCATGAAAAATCAATTTGTCAGTACCTATTATCTTTATAACATTGCCTTCAATTTGTTTACTTATAGATTGCTTTCACACCATCTACTTAACACTAACAGACTCATTTCTTTTAAGAAGTGGTTGTATTTGTTCAAATTAAAAAGTATATCTGTTTAATTTTTAGACATTCTGACACAAATTCAACATTAATAATTACAACTTTCCTTTCTTATCGCTAATTTTTTTAGCCTGTAGGCGCTTTTCTTCCTGTTTTTTGTTTTTGCTTCTTCTTTTTGTTATACATCATTTTTAATTAAAGTCACTTTGAAAGGCTTTTTAATTTATTGAAGTGGAATAAAAATATGTTCATGGGTTTGGAATCTAAAAATATTCAAGTTTTATATTTGTTATATTTGTATTGTAGATTTGTTTATTAGGATCACCAGATTATAAGCTGTCCTTTGATGTTTTTAATTTTATACAACTCTATTTTCTATCACACTTATAAGATTTCTCTTAGATATATTATTTAAAAAAGTCAGTGACAGTGTAACAAACATGTTTTTCATATTTTTTTCAAAGGGGATCTTTGGATGATTACATATAAATGTAAATTACTTTCCTAGTCTCTGTCATGTGCCATTACCTCTTAAAATAGATTTCTTTCAAGGAAACCTTAATTTCTCTGACATCTTAACCAGACATATACCTTTCAAGTCTGTTGTTTGTGCCATGGCAACTAATCTGGCCTGAATACTTTGTGCTGTGTTCAAGCAGCTGTCAATGTCAACTAGATTGAGGTGAGATTTCTATAAGTTCACCTTTGCTTTTATTGACTGATCAGTACTTAACTCCTCTTGTCTGACTATTAATGATATCTTTGCATTGCTTAGTAAAAAATTTTCAATCTTGAAAGCTAGCTGCTCTATATCTTAAAACTGCATAACAGCCATCTTTCATAAAAGATGAAGTGATGTTTTTCTCACAGATTGTTACCAGTTCTATTGTGCATGTTTATGAAATTTCAAATGGTGTTTAGTGGCTGGCTACAAAATAAAATCAGAAACATTGATAATGTTTTCTATCTGAATTTCTTGGATAAGGAATTATTTACATGCAGTCTGTTGTCTTTATCTTTGTTGTTGTTTTTACAGTGTTTCAACCATTGTGCCTTCCAGCCTTCATCAAGTGTATGTTGATCCAGGTAACTACAAGGGATTTCAAACTGAACCCTTTATTTAATCTATGAGTTCACTTCAAAATTCCCTGATGGTTACTTGGGTCAACATACACCTGATGAATCCTAAAGGGCACAATGGCTGAAACAACAAAATAGGGGTAATAGTCTGCATGTAAATAATGTAAATTTTGATAAGGCTTTCATTAAGATTCAGTTTCTCTTTTGAACTTGGTCTTTTTTAATTCAGTTTCTTTCTCTCTCTCAAAGAACAACTACACATGATTAAGATATGGGTTTTTGCTATTTGTTGGTGACTGGAACTCTCAACAAACACTGTAAGCTTTAAGCACTGCAATAGTAGAACATCAGCAATAACTTTCTATAACAATGTAAAAGAAATTGATTTCTCTAATAGAATAAAATAAACCATATTATCTCTGCGATATTTTATTATTGCCAGTCTTCACTGAGGTACCTAACAGCTTTATCAAATTAATACTAATTATTTATAGACATCAATGTATAACATGCCTGGATTCTGCCACCACTAACTTTTGTTTTTCCTTCCTTACTTCTTTCTCCCTAAAGCAATACTATAAATCTGCATGCACTTAAAAATAATAAATGAATGCTGGATATTTATGGCATTTTTTTGAGATTTTACTCTTCATATTGCTATATGCTATTCGAGATGGGGAGAAACAAAGTAAATCTAATCTCTATTTGGGTGAAAAATTGAAGTAATCACTTTACAGTGCACGGTAGCAGGTATTTTTTTTTTTTTTTTATTCCTGCTCTTCTGCATAGTTTTGCTACTCTAGGTCATCTTGTTATTGCATTGGAGGAGTGAATTGTCTGCTATAAAATTCATTTAGAATGACTGAATGAATCTTTCACATTCCTTATTGCTATTTTACTTTAAACAAGTATAGTAGGTGTTGTATGAATTAAAATAATTTCTGTG
The DNA here is from genome assembly GCA_037127315.1 of Ascarosepion bandense. Lineage (NCBI taxonomy): Eukaryota > Metazoa > Mollusca > Cephalopoda > Sepiida > Sepiidae > Ascarosepion > Ascarosepion bandense. The sequence goes on along the minus strand of JBBBDQ010001746.1, from coordinate 858,576 downwards.
GCCATCACCTTTTGTTAATTTTTTTTATTAGTACTTAATTAAATGCGAAGCACAAAAGAATAAGTGGAATATAATAAGGACATAGACAAGAGAAACTTGTTTGGATCTATTATTTTAACAGTGAGTTGAAAATTTCTTTTTTCTTACCTGAGTGCATATAGACTTGGCTCAAGATTTAATTAATAAAAACAAAATTTTAAAACAGTACTCTGCAGTCAACTGTAACTTCAACACTGTAAAATATCCAAATACAATTAAAAAGAACAAAATTCCAGTCTCTTCCAAAATCTTTTTATAAACTTAGATGTAATAAAAAAAAAATAAAAACCCTGATAATTTCTGAGCTTATGTTCTTTTTACAATCAAAAGAATCCTTTATTAGACTAGCAGTATAGCCTGGCATTGCTCGGGTGTAATGAAAGCTTTAAAACTAATCCATGGTCCTGGAGCGCAAACTCTTTGGACGTTTGCACGAAAGACTAAAAAGCAATAGTTGTTTCCAGTTAAAGCGAAACCGTAGACTGAAAGAAAAATGAATGGATGCAAGTCAAATTTTGATTTCCTGCTATCGATATCAAATATGTTTTTTTCATCGTAAACTGAATTTTGGAGGCTAAATAAATCCTTGAGTAAATGGTATCATGGCTGAGACTAAGAACTACAATTATACCTACTTAGAGCCAAACCCGTAGCAAAAACTAAAATAAAAGGGCTGAAAAAGATACAGACATACAGGTAGATAAACAGACACACACACAAACATCTTGCCTTTATATATATATAATCAATTTTCTGCACTATTGTAATAACTGCAACCTTGAAACTTCTGAATACCGTTTCTTATGTCTTTGTCTGTGAGTGTATCAAATTTGATTAAAATCGAACCACTCCTTCTATAACACGATTTTTCGATTTTCAATATTTATCGGGGGTACCCCAACACAAAACCTAGCTAAGAACACTCGCAGACGCTTATAGTACATTTGTGTAAAATTTTAAGAAAATCGGTTCAGCTGTTTCGGAGTCTATAGGTAACGAACACACACACAGACAAAGTTCCATTTATAAATAAGTTTAGATTACAAATCATATATATATTATAAATTATATATTAGATTACAAATCATGCAGACTAACTGATATTTCCACTTGATTAATACTTTCAAAATTAGGTCACAATATCATTTACTAGGTATTTTAAAAAAAATAATTCCACAAATTTTGTATGAAAATATGTTATTAAGCATTTCTGTTTGAGATATACTTAAAAAAACACTGTAATTAAATATCAAGTATTTGTGTGCTTATTTAATATTTACAATAAACTTAACCAGTAATATTTGTAATATTGTTTTCAAATTAATGACTTTGGATCTATCCTTGTTCATCTTTTTCAGTCACTTTATTTTCTTAAAGGCAGCAAAGTTATAAGCATGTGTTTTTATGGTCAAGTTAACTTTAAGAATTACCATTCACTATTAAATAATTATATTTACATATGTAACATGAACAAATCATGTAGAAAAGAATGTAGAGAAATAGCCCAATTCATTTGAACCAATATTTCAATAGTATAATATATATTTGTTTTTGCTTTTGTTCAGCAGTACAAAAAATAATTTCACTGAAAAGGAAAATTTAATTTCAATTTCATGACTGAAAGAAAAAAAAATGTATTTTTGGAAAATGATTTTATTGTTTCTCATCTTTCATTCTTTATCAGTGGACACAACAACAAAATGATATTCATAACCAAAAAAACTAATCAAATTGCTACCTATTTATTATTTGGTTCTCTTTTCCCAATATTTTATCAATACTATTCTTTAGAAATAGTTCCCTGTAGAACCACTCAACAGGAAACCCGGACTTTACTTCACATGTGGCAAACTAGAACAATGCATTTGACTGGACATTTTTTACTAGAAGATTTTCTGTAAAGTTACATTGATTTCAGAAAGTTGCTAAATTTCCAGATTAGTGATCTGCCTTAAAAAATAAACATCCACACTATATACATATTTACTTTTTAATCTTTTCTCTTGTGGTTAGAACAAAATCTGGGATCATCAAAGTTTCACTTAGATCAACAATGCTTTTCCCAATCATTCTCAGCTGAAATATGCTCCTTAACAAACATTATAGCATTCTATTCAAGTTCTACAATAGCCAGTAATAAATTCATCTGGAAATGAACAGTAGTCAGCCATGATTTAAGCCCTGTCATATGAACAGCAGATGCCTGGAATGCAAATTTTGAGCAGAAAAGGTGGGTGGGGGAAAATGCCTACTTCTTTTGTCATCAGTTACCCCTAAGCTAAGTTATGAGACTTTCACACTACATATGATTAAACTACACAAAGCTGAAACTGAATTGTTGAAGAATTTTAATAATAATTGCACAGACCACCAACTAAGAATGTGTAATGAAATTGTTTGCTATAGAGGTAGTCAAGAAAATGCTAACAGTTTAGGTTATTTTCTTATTCATACAGTAAAAATGTCTCATTATCAAATTGAGACCTTCAATAATTCTTTTTTCTCCAGGGTCTTCTCGGCACTTGAAGAAGTTATGAAGGCAGGATATTTTGCGTTTTTTTATTTTTTTATGCAGAAATACTGAGAACTGTCATAAATGCAGCACAATAAATTGTTTAAAGAATGAACACCTGCTTTGTCGTGTTCATTCAATGTTTCTTATTAATACTGTAAGATAAATTTGCTTCAAAATTTATGCAACCTTTTTATCTATGAAGGTATCCATGTTCAAGTGGAAGTGAATATTCTCTTTAAAAGCAGGTGTCAATTAGTTTAAAGTAAAACTTGTAATTCTTTACCTTTCTCTGTTTTAATTTGATATTTTTGTTGAAATATCAGTAAATATCAGTTGGACAACAACTATCAGGACTCTTTCAAGAAAGAAGAAAAAGAGAAGCATTATCTTCTGTATGAGAATGATAGTATTACTTGTAGCAGAATGCTAGAATTATTATTCTGCCAGAAAATATTATGTAGGAACAAAACTCGTTAATTGATGAAGTTTGTTTGGATACTCACAGGTATATCCATGGATATGCTTTAAATTGCTATTGTATTTTGGTCTGGTTTTTGTTTTTTTGTATTTTATTTTTAATTTTTCAAAAAAATATTGTCTTGTTAGTGTGGTTTGCAATTTCTTGTATACTAACTTTGCTTTGTTTATATTTAGGTTCATAAGTTCTTGATGGTTAAGATTTCCTTTTCAATTATAACAGATTAGTCATTGATTAGAATAAGTGACATATTTTGATGCACATACAATTCCAATCGGAAAACAATGTTTCTCTGATCATTAAATGCTATGTTTAAACATTAGCAAAGTATAAACAAAATATACACTCTTTTCTCAATGTAATCAAATTTCTGGTCTCATACTCTATTATAAAATGTTTAGATAATTACTTGTGTGTGTGTGTGTGTGTGTGTGTGTGTACACATAATCTTTCACTGAAGACCAGATATATTTTAACAGGTTTTTTTTTTTTAATTGATTCTTTTCTTACACTTATTCTCATTAGTGGTTTGACATGATAATTATATTTCTCAATATTGTTGCTTCAAGTCTTTTTAGCCACTTTGGTTATCTTTAGAGTATAAGGGCATTTTTCAATCAGTATGGCAGTTAATGCTGGACAATTTCATCACATATTAAGAAAAGAGTTGAGACAACAGAAATGTTCTACAGAAGGATACTGAGAATGCCAGGGATTGAACATGTGTAATGAAGTTTTAAACTTCGTTACACATGTTCAATCCATGGAAACAAAAAAGACACTTATACTTAACATCATAAAGAGTTCAGATTTCTAGTCTCTATAATGAAGAAAGGGAGCTTGGAAAATTTGCTATTCACAGGACATATTGAAGACAAGATGGGCAGGAAAACCGTCCATAACAAACTTGTGTAAATGGGTGGCAGAACAGGGTTTAGGAAAAATAGCAAAAAGAAAAAAAAATTACTAAATGACATGATATGAAAATTGGGAAAGCTATGATTGCCAACGTCATGAAAGAGCATGACACATCTCATTTTGATAGTTTAATCACAGTGCGTTTTAGTGTTATACTTTATTTTTTATTACATTGCAACATATTTTGGTAATTTTTTATCATTAAATGTTAAAACACTTAAAACAAAAATTGATGAAATCAGAGAAACATTAAAAACTATTTTCACTAACAAAAAATAAACTCAAATTTAACAATAATTCAAAAGATTATAAAAATAGGAACTTAAAAATATAAAATGAAAATTAAACAACTTATATGACAGTAAATTTCTACCATAATTCTTAAAACAAAATTCAACTTTTTCAATTCGCAACCAACTAACCAAACAAAAACAATTCCTTCATCTTAAATTTAACTGCAATGTATTTACAAAATTTTTTGTGAAAAATAAAATGAAAATATATCAATTCAAAAGCTACAAACAAGAAACTCATAATACACTTTAACTCTGTGATCAACTAAATTCTGAAGGAACAAAAAAATATTTAAAGCAACAATGCAATAATTTCTTTTAACCAACAAATTAAAAGCTACAAAAGAACTCTATAACAATAGTTTACTATCAAAAACAAGCAATAAAATAAATAACTTATTTTAAATAAAAGAACTCCAAATTTCAAAAACTTTGAATACTACAGAACACCTTAAGAAATAAACAAAAATATTAATGCAAATGGTACAGAAAGATTCAACTAAACCTTTTTTTTTATCTTATAGATTATAAACTTGGATACATATGATGAAAGTAAAAAAGACATAAAAACCTCAAACCTATCATTTTCCAGATTTCTACTCCAGTCAATCAAATATTGAAAACAACTACATTATACTGTCATACTTACTAAAGAAATACAGCATAAATGCTAATTAATTTGTAGAAATGTTACTCTAAAACTTTAGCAATTGTATTCTAGTTTTCCTAAATGCCGGTTGTCATTTTACTAATATCCTCATAAAAGAAATTATTGAGATAATATTAGAAATATTTATATATTAAATATTTTTTCCTTCTTCTATCCTTATCTTTTAGTATAAACTACCAAAGTTTCCTTCTACAAACATTTAGGTAATATGTAAACACAAACTGATGGTATAGCTATGGAGTCACCAGTAGGTCTGAAAGTCTCTGTATATTATATGTCACACATAGAAAACCATGTTTGTTGTTGTTTTTTGTTTTTTTTTTGTTTTTGCTTTTTAAATTTAAAACTATGATATGTTAGATGCAAAGATGACATATTGCTCCAATCAAATAATCTTATTGAAATTAAATATCTTAAATTTTCTGTCCTTCAATTTAGTTACAAACTAAATAGGTAATAACAGAATTTCATTTATAAAGTGTGTTGGGTATGATGATATACTACATCCAGCATGACCTCTGATCAAGAGGGTTTGAGAAGCATGGAACTGTTTAATAGCTGTTGTTCCCAAGTCTATCCTGACTCAGGGTGGTAGCACCTGTTAGGTTCCCAGCTCTGGTCAGTTGAAGAAAAAATAATATTACCATGAATACATTTTACTCTCAACAAATACCTCTTTAGAAAAATATGTCCATGAAACCTGGTTTACAAACTGATTTTCAACTAAGAATACATATTCTATTCATACAGACCTATCCTAAAAATCTTGTCAGCATTGTTGTTTTTGAGGTTGATGTACCATAAAACAAATAAACCAATCCATTCTATTTGTAAATGTTCTTATTGATATTTTTTTTTTTTTTAATCATATCACCCCAAGCAAGGCGAAAACGCCACTGATGCGCAGGGGGCTACGTAAGAGTGAAAAGATTGGAAAAGAGAAAAACCAGAAACCACAGCCTAAACAGGAAACAAGGGATGAGCCTCTTCACCTGTTCAATAGATGTGGGTGGAGTGTGAACCGGGATATCTAATAATAATAATTTCAACACCTGTAAACAACAAAAAATCAATTCAAATTCATGCTTTCTTAATTAAAATAGTTATTATTAGAAATTAATAATGCTTGTCTAATTTCCTCATCACAAATAACTCTTGCACTTCCCAACTGTGGAATTCCCTTCTACATGATTGCTTCCCCAACAGCTACAATCTCTAGGAGTCTAAATGTAAGGTCAATAGACACCTAACACACTAATTCACTCCCATTCTTTCAAACACTCTTCCCATCTGCCCAACCCTCATCCTCGGTATCCTTACCCATCTATCACCTTCCTTCTGATATTTACTACATCTAACCACTCCTCCTCTTTACCTTCCCCTATGTAGCCCCATGCACAATAGTGGCAGTGGAATGCTTTGCTTGGGGTGAAATGATTTTTAAAAAAAAAAAATATTATTAATAAATATCATAGACCTTTCTCATGTCAACTAATATACCACATATCTAATTGTAGCTCTATAAAAGTGTGTATTATTAACCAATATCCAAGGTATAACAAATAGGCCCCAAAATACTACATAGCATTAACTGAAAAAAAAAACAAAAAAAAAACAAACCTACCTACAATAAATTTCATTCACTATAGGAACCAGGATTTTAAATATATATAGACAAAGGGATAGAATTAGCACCTTCCAGAAACTTAAAATATTCTTCAATAAAAATTCATGCTCAGAATATGGCATCAAAACACATGATATAAAAATTTCAAATTCAAATATAGCACTAAAACATGATTAAAATGATTAAAATAAAATGCAGGAAAAAACAAAAACTTACACTGATTGAAAACCATTTCCTTCCCCAAAGATAGCAATGTAGCTGAATGTACTTAGAGAATCAATATCAGAGAAATATATTTATAATTTCAAACTACTTGTAAGGAAAGAAAAATTATTGAAATAAATATTTCTGTCATTTTTAACGAAATACACAAGCAAGAAAGATTGCTACTCTCCCAAAAAACACACACTCGTAAACACAAAAGTGTTGTTAAAACTTGATGAACTAACCCATTCCCCAAATCAGCCCTTTGATGTTTTGTCATTAAAATACTGATTTTGAGGAAGGGATCTGGCCAAAATCTTTTCAGCACTTTTGTATATTAGATTACCAGATAAATGAGCACAAATTATAATATAAAGAATATATATTTAGTAGAAAAAAAATCGGTATATTTTCGGTAATATTTGTACACATTTTCAACTTAGAAAAAGAGAAAAAAGTTCTTCATTAAAACTACATTAATCTTTGAAGTGAGTTTTGATGAAACCTCGGAAACAACTACATACCTAAATCATATGGTTCTGATTTTTGTTGGGTATCATCTCAGTATTGTGGGATCACTGATGAGCCACACTCTTGATGATCTCCCTGACATAGTAGACAAGAGGGTTACAGCCCTTATCACTTAGTGGTGACATGATCATGAAAATTCTCAGTCAGTCAGTCCTTGGTCACATAGGCCACATAGGAAGAAGCAAGATCATGCTGGAACTCATACAGTGAACACTCTTGATCAAGGCCTTTCCCACCATGTCTAACACCTTGATGTAGGCATTGGCATTTAGCCTTATCGCATTTAGGAAAAAAATAGGGTGGTATGACATGGTCCTTATTGCACATAATTGCCAGAGATGTGAACTTTGTGTGCACCATCATGGCTACTTCAATGATGTCTGTGCATAGCCACCTGTCATTCTTCCTGTTCACCTGATCACTTCAAGAAACTCATTATTGTGGTTGGTTGCTATATGCCATAAGCACAGCACGGCTCTTTATTTTGCACGTCAGATTGGATGCTTCTGTGTTAATGCTCTAGATATGTCTGAAAGAGAAACATTGTTAGATCGTCTTCATTTATAGCCTGTCAAAACCGTGATCCCAGATAACTGGTGCACCTTCTGTGTGTGTGTATATGACTAATCTGACTTTTCACTTGCTATGATTTTTAGCCATTTAAATACGTACTCAATACTCATTCTACTTAATACTAAAAGCTTCAAATATGGTTGCCATTCAAATTTCTATTCTATGACAATAAATAATAGAACGGTCAACATTGGCAGCTAAAGTATATTCACAAAGTATGATTAAACGCAAATTTAACAACATTGCAAGTATGTTGGATGAAGTATTGGTATATTATAGGATAATAAAATTATGACTAATCTCTTATGTTTGAAATCATTAATTCACCAGAATGGAGATAGTATTCTAGTGTTTCTTATAAGAGGAAACAACAAAGAATTGATTAATGTTAGGAGTCGAGGCAGTAAACTTATAAAGAGATTTAATTTGTTGCTATTATTATTATTATTATTATTATTATTATTATTATTATTAAATCATCTCAAATTTTAACTTATTTAAAAATACTGTATGACAATTGTTAGGTATCTTCAAGATTCAATCTTTTTCAAACTCATTTTCTCTTTAATATATTTGCCTCAGAATTTTTAATCAGTAAATTCTGGAATTTGAAATAAATCATAAACAAGCCAATGTTTAATGAGTGAAAATAAAATACACACATTATATATATATATATATAGTGTGATGGATGAATTGTCATCTAAATTATGCAAAAATGAAAATAATACTGACATCTGATTTTAACAGATATGTTTACTAAAAATATCTGGAAATACTGAAGTGTAAATTTATTCAATAAATCACCATTGGCGTCAATCACAGCCTCCAAACAACTTTGGAATCCCCTGCATCTCTTCTGAATACTCTCCTTGTTTAAGTTGGTGAATGCTGCCATAATCCTTGCCTTCAATTTGTCTTTGGTATTACAAGGAGTTTTGCTCAGTCACTCAACTGCACCCCACACATAATAATTAAAAGGGTTACAGTCTGGGAAGTTAAGTGACCAGATCCAAGGGGTAATGTGGTTACAGAAATTGCCTGGCAACCGTGACTGGGTTCTCCTGCTTTTGTGACTTTTTGTGGAGTCCTGTTGCCAGATACAGGGTCTTCCTGCAACCATCCTCTTGTTTCAGGGCAGCACTATCTCTTCAAATCACTTGATGTAGGCCTCCATGTTGAGTTAAAAACCCTGTGGGAAGATAAATGGAGGCATAATGTCACTATCACTCAAAATACCTTCGTAATCACCATTAGACTCATCCAACTTTTTCTGAATTCTCTGCACTATCTTCAGATTGATGCCTAAACATTCTAAAATGTCCATATTGGGGCTTCTGACATGAGTTCCAAAATGTACAACATGCCATTTCCAAATTTCTGGCAAAGTAAATCGCATCATGGTTCTCTTTTTCTCACAGATGGTGTTCAAATGCCCCTACTATACTGTGCAGTTAACAAAATGAAAACAAACAATGCACAAAATTAAAAATATGAATTAGTGACAATTTACTTATCCCACCCCGTATAACAATAAACAGGAGATTCCAAAATTGTCTGGAGGCTGTGGTTGAAGCCAATGGTGTTTTATTGAATAAATCTACTCTTTAGTATTTCAAGATATTTTTGCATAATTTTGGTCTGTTAAAATGAGATGTCAGTGTTATTTTAATTTTAGACATCAACTTATCCCCCGTACCCTTGTATATACTTCCAAAGGATTATTTTGATCATTAAATTATAATTGTTAGTCCTTTTTAAAACCTTTGAAATTTTGGATAAAAATTTTGTTTTTCTTGGATCAGTGGGTGACCACAAATTAGCATGGGGTATTTTAGTATCTTTTTACAGTGATAAAAAAAAAAAAAAAAAAAAACCTTAAATTGGAAATTCTTTCAAAAAACAGGTAACATATTTTTATGAAACTTTCAGAAATTATTCACAAATGAATTAAATTATTTTTGTAACGCTTAATGTTTATATATCAGTTATAAACACAAATCCTTGAAGAATTTAAATCAATTTTTTTTTTGTCAAACAAGATTAACAGTGACAAAAAAATCTGTTCTGAATCATGAAATTAAAAAATGCAATAAAACTAAACTGTTATTTAATTAGAAAATGAATAATTTTTACCAAAATTGTTTTCATTTTTTTATATTAGGATAATTTATAAAGTTTTATATTTTTTTAAAAATCTGTATTAATTTGGTAATATTGTAATTATATTTTCAATAAAGAAAATTATCTTATGTTGACAGATTTGTCAATATGGCTGATTTTAGCTGTTTCCAAAAATATATATAATTTCAATCAATTTAAATTTATTTGAAAATACAACAAAGTGTTTTGCTGATTGGAAATATTAAGTTCAGTTTTGGAATTAAAACTAAAATAAGATTCAAGAAAAATTTTTTTTTTAATTCCCCACAAGCTATTGATGATGCTAATAATAATAGATTTTTTTTAAAATTCAGTAGTTAAATACTTGTAGGTATATCTTTTTTTTTTTTTTTTACAAGACTAAAATGCCAGGACAAAGGCGTTTTCAATCCGTACAATTGTGACTAATAGGTACTGTTTTTTTTTTCTTTCCTTTAAAGACTACTGAATGCTTCTGAAACTTTTTCTTTTACAATTTGATATAGCCTTAGAAAGTAATTACATGTTGGTGTGCTAAACAGACCAAATAAATTGGGCTTGTAAATGAAGTCTTAACAAAATAACTTTACAATATAACCTTAAGTTTGTCATGACTGATAACAGGAATCATCATTATTTAAAGACTTAGCCCTTATTAGATCTTCACTAAAGAACTGAATGTAAACTTTATTTCTCATTAACAATCTTGGAAGGCAAAATTATTGGTGTACATAATAAATAATATACAGTTATAGGTCTATATGTGTCATTGTACACACCATATTCTTGTCAGTGGCTGCGTAGTAAGTGCTATGCAAAAGCTACATACAGTCTTGTATTCACGGTTATCTTTTTAGATGGGTTGCAAGAAAGCCCAGTCTGCCCTGCTATTTAACTCATAGCTTGGGGAATGAATAGTGGATTTATACATTTCTCAAAAGTATTTGCTTAAAAGTGGAATTTGAACATGGCTCACTAGTTTCTTGTTTTAAACCACTGACCATTGTACCACCTGAATGTTGTTTATAAGAATATCCATTAATTTAATGTCTAGCTTGTTCTATGAAGCATTTATATATTGTTTAATAACTCATGTTTTTGGTATTATTCCAGCTTATAATAAATGTTAATTTTGATGATCGTTTTGTCATTGTAGTCTAAAAATATTCCACAGAAGTACATAAGATTTTAGTCCTCATGCAACGTTAGGCTTGGTTGATCAGTATCAAGTGGTTAGCTATTTGAGAAGTCCTTTTTTTTGTTACTGAAAGGAGAATGTCCAGAATAAGGTTTTTTGGTAAAAATTCAGCTGCAGAAATTGAAAAGCTTCCTTCTTGTCAAACAGCTTGTCCCAGTTATGGATAAAGAATTCAAATAGTAAGAGTTTACGTTTGAGTATTTTAGGTTGTAAGTCGATTGTACCATTTGATAGAGGCAAAAGATCTCTGTAATCATGAATAACATACAAATTCCGGTTTATATTGTTGCATTTTCTCTGGTTTTTGAATAGCCCATCTCTTGTAAAAATGTATATTTTTATTAAGTTCATTATGGACTTAAAAAAAAAACCCTATAGAGTGCATTAGCTGTGAATTTCACTTAACTCTTATCACTTGTTGCTGCTCATAAGATTAACTTGAATTATTTGAATTGAGAAAAATTTGTACAAATGAACTGCAAATTGTATTACAATGTATTTGATAAATATTTTGCTTTTCATTTTCAGTTTTATTACAAATTGCATTCTACTATAGAAACATCTTTAAGAAAAATGTATCTATAAAAGAAACACAATAGCCTGATCTGAACTGGAAAAATAAGTTTATCAGTTACTGAATATTTTGATTTCTCTTTGTTTTTTTTTTCCTTCAAACGGGTAAATTCATCTTCTATTTTAAAAACTTATTGCTCTAAGTGTATTTATACTTTTGTGAAACATTCTCTTGAAAATATTACATTAGCACTGAACATTATGGATTTTACAACAAAACTATAAATTATCATTATACATATCATTCTCATTCCTTGTGCTAAGTTATTTCTGATAGTTATGAGTTATCTCCCTTTAACTCAACATTCTATGTTATTTGTTTACCACTGCTGTAGCTTGATATATTTGGAACTGGAACTAATCAATGCCTATATCCACTGGGTCATGTGTCCTTAAGGACAACAGCAATTGAATTTCTGGGACTTATAAACCTAATGTTTCAGTAACCTTTTTACCAGAGCTCATTTTGCAATTTTTGACACTAATGATTTTCTCTGGCACTCCATATTACTGGTTCACATATTGTATTCATCTCTATGCTTGGTTGGCTTAGGAGATTTTTGTAGCTTAGCATATGCGCATATTCCTTAGGTTTACATAGTTTTCAGTGGCGTTCTCTATCTCTTATTTCAACTTCATCCCATAGAGAGCAGTGATCCCCTTTCACCATCCATATGTGGTCAGCTATGCCTTATTTTTCTATCTCCTCGCATATTATGGCCTTGCGATGTTCGTTTAGCCTTACCTTAAGGGGTGGCCTGTTTTGCCTTTATATTTCTTTCCACAGCTACATGGAATGGTGTACACACAGTCCTTAGTCATGTCTTCCTCTGTTAGGGGTCTTACTCATGAGAGTTACCTGTGAAGTGTTAAATCACTTCTGGAGATCATCCTGATGTTATTTGAACCACAGATCCTTTGTATTTTCTCCAATAACCGCTTCACATAGAGTAGACAGACCAAGTCTGTTTTCTGAGAGTTGTTATCTTCATGCACCCTCCCTTCTGTTTGGAATTGTTGTCATGTACACTGGATAATTGTTATATTGTAGGGTACTACTTATACTGACCATTTCCTATTTGTATGTATCTAGGTTGCTGCTTATGACCTTTGCTTGCTGTTGCAGGCAGCAAATGATCCCTTTCTTTACATTGTATGGGTGGTAGGAGTTGAAGTTGAGGTATTGTCTAGTGAATGTTGGCTTGCAGTATACAGATGTCTTAAAGCCTCTTTCTGTTCGAGATATTAGCACATCCAGGAATGCCAGTTTGTTGTCAGTCTCTTTTTCCGTACTGAACTGTATCGATAATCTTATTGAGTTCACATGGTGTGGCCAGAATATGACGGTGTCATCAACGTATCTCATAGAGTTGGCTTTAGAGCTGTAGATTCTAATGCCATATATTCACAGTATTCTATGTATATGTTAGCCAGTGATGGTGATAATGGCAAGCCCATTGCTAAGCCTTTATCCTGTTGATATATGTCTGATCTCAGTCCAAAGTGTGTTGTTTGTGTGCAGAAAATCAGCATCTCCATCAGGTTATCTAGTGGAATACTGGTACATTCTCCTCGGGATGAGTCCAAGGCCAGTCTGTCCCTGACTTGTGATAGTGTCTCCACCGTGGGTACCTTGGTAAACAGACTCACTATATCCAGGCTCACCATCTGGTTGCATTGAATGGGAGCGTCTTTGAAAAGTTCCATGAAGTGGGCAGAGTTTTGAACATATGATGGTGACTTTCCTATCAGTGGATCACTTATATCTATAAGGAAGTGACTAAGAGAGCGGCACATCGAACCTAGACTGCTAACAATCGGCCTCAGTGGAATACCTTCTGTGTGAATCTTAGGTAGACCATACATGTAAGGTAGCTTTCTGTAACATTGAAACAACTGCCTATATGTTCTAGGCTGGAAGTGATGCTTGTTTTTGATCAGGATTTACGACAGCTGTCGTTCCATTTTCAACATGAGATCTTTCTTTATCTTGCTATAGCTACCACTTCTAATGAGGTCTTCCAGTTTCTTGGTGTATTCAGTTTTGTCCATCACTACAGTTGCATTGCCTTTATCAACTGGTAGTATGATGATGTTCTCATTCTTCTGTAGGGTCCTGATTGCCAGCCCATCTTCTTTCTCGTGATGTTTGGTTTGGGTGGCTTGGATTTCTCCAATGCCTGTCTCACTTTTCATCTTAGTTCAATGTAAATAGTGTAAATACTACCTCATCTCAGAAATATAGACAATACTACATGAGATGCTATCTAAAAGTTCTGGGAATGTAAACACATAAAGAAAGGACTTCAACACCTTTTCAAAGTGTTACTTCAAAAACTGGAATTTAGGGTACTGCTCACAATGGGTATCATCAAAATCCATACTACATTCAGTTGAATGTACTGTTTAAAATCTAACTTATAGATAGCACTTTATAGTTTTTATAGATGTTTTATTCATTATGTTTTAACTTTTGTTTGTCTAATGTTAGAAAAATGTGTTAACTTCTATTGAATTATTTAACTAAAACTAATGTTCAACTTTTAAAGCGGAATAAGTGATCATCTTTTGTATCATTTATTAAAAAACAGGCTAAATCTTAAATACACATGTCTATTTCTCTCTCTTTTTTTTTTTTTTTTACATATAGGGAACGTGAGTTTTTTTGTTTTTTTTTTAACAATTTTATTGAAGTTTCAGAAAACTTTTATTACAAATAAAATCATAGCTAATGTCTTAACAATCCTACTAGTCTTGTTATAAATAAAATTCATCATTAAAAAGTAGGTATATACTGATATAAAAAAAAATCACATTTGTTAATAAACCGCTAGCAACGAGACTGATTATTAAGATTGTTTTACTTTTTTCTTAAATGTAAATGCATGTTATAACATTTCTGTTGTGAATTTTAATTATAAGAGGGTGCTGGAAACTTTTCACTTCAATCTTTTTTCCAGAATCAGAGTATTTAATTTTTTTTGTTGGGCTTGAGTCATTTTGGTTGGGGCAAGAACTTTTCAAAACCTCCACAAACACAAATGGCAATTTTAATAAAATAAAACTATCAAAAGATTTCACTGGGTTTTTACAAGTTGAAGTTAGGTTTAATAAATGAACTTTTGTTTAATTAAGCATTGAATAATTCTTCTTTTTTTTTTAATTAACATGAGATAATTAGAGATTGGTTCGTGTTAAATCTGATCAAGAATAAAAATTGCAATTTGTAGTTTAGCCTTAGTAATTGTTCAAACTGAAATATTTTGTTTTATTCATTAGAATTTGACAGATTTATTAGAGAGCACAACACAATACATTTTTTTTCTCTTTAGATTATGCATTTTGCAAAGATAGTAAAAAATGTTTGTTTATATATAAAATCTGTACAATAGCAAAAAACCAATACTGCAGGGCAAAAACATTTTATAATTATTGTCAGTATTACAACTGGTATATGGTTTTATCATTTCTTTTTTTTTTTGTTTTTATTTACACATTTAGCCTTTAAATAGTAATATATGTAAATAATGGCTGGCTACTCATATCGGTATGCATATCTTCTTGGAAGGCTAACCAATTCCTACAGTGCACACCTTCTCAGTCACATTTGTGTTTGTTCAACACTCACAGAGCTCGCCTGTGGTTTATGCTGCAATAATGTTGAGCAGACCTTTGTTACAGTTTCTGGGAGAGAGCACATTATCTAGCAGGATTGACAGTCTGAACAAGGCCAATACACTCAAAACCTGTCACAATGACTTGCAACTCCATACTAGCTCAACCATTGATGACTCTTAAATAATCCCATCTATTCAATTTCACTCAAAGCTTGGGTCAACCCATGGTTTGGTTTCCAGGCACTTTCCAAATATATCACACTCTAGGATCACCACTACAGGCCAATGACATCTCAACCATGATTATATTCAAACCCTGGTCTCATGGTCAGAAAGCGAATGTTCTAACTACTCGGCCATATGCCCGTTCCTTTAAATAATATCAATGTAGATCATAATAGAATCACAAAATATTATCATCATCAAACAATTGCCTGGTCATGGGTCTACTGAAAATGAGTATAAATTTCATATCTGTTTATATATTTGTGTCTTTATATAGTTTAAAAAAGAGTTTTTGATTATCATAATTTGATATTAAAGTTATTTGATCAAAACAAGTGATTTGTAGGCACTTCTCATTTGTGAATATCCTGAAATTAACTTTTATTGTAAACCTTTTTTGTATTTGTTTCCTTTATCATCTAGTTGAGTTTTCTCCAATTACATACATAATTTCTAAATTAACACTGATTTAGGCTATTAAAATTTTTGTGAAATTTTTTGTTTGCTTTTGTTATCAAAACTAACTCAGTTTATCGAAAATAAACCACTGCATTATTTATTGCCTGCTCTGTAAATTTCAAAATGAGAGGTTTATTCTCTTTTTTATCAGTTTTGGAAGAAATAAATTCAAGAAAAAAAGATTGTTTAACTAATTGTATTATTTATACTGAAGTATGTTTCTAAATCTGTAAATATGTGAATGTACTCTAAAAAAAAAAGAAATGTACAGGACATTGAAATAATTATAGTATTTGAGCAAGTAGTTACCTTTTTTCCAGATTTATCTTTAAGGCTTGGCACATGTGATCATAAAGAATTCACAATCTTTAAGAATGAACAAAGAGAATTTAAATTTGGAAAACCAGTTTTTACACAAAACTCATGCATCACTTTGTGGAACACTTAATTTTTTTCTGATCAGTTCTTTCATCTGTCTTGTCATAAATTTTAAAATCACCTATGTATCATTTTGAATAAATAACCTGTTGTCCTTAAGAAGCATTGGCTTTTTATTCATCTATTCACATTTTGTATTGTAATTAACCTCAATAATATTGCATAAGAAATTAACCCAATTTAAACTTCTTCTTTTTTCTTTTTTTTCTTTCATTTTTTTTTTTTTTTTTTAGGTTGAAGCTGCCTGCTCTCCAATGCAGCCTGAAGTGCATGATATTGGGATAGACACCTGTAGTGTTGGAGTTATTACAGAACCAGAGTGCCTTGGGCCTTGTGAACCAGGGACCAGTGTTACACTTGAAGGCATAGTGTGGCATGAAACAGAAAATGGTGAGAATTCTACACACTTCTGCAACAAACAGTTTTTACTATTCAATTATATTGCAGCATAGTTTAAGAGAAAGAAAAAAGAAAATAATGTATAAAAATGCTTGTGTTTCCAGGAAGACTTTGAAAAAAGTAAAAGGTTAGCAAAATTTGAACCGCAAACCCATGAAAATCAATTCTAGTCTCTTGATTTGTAGTTCAAATCTCACTGTTATTTTTGAAACATTAAAAATATCCCTAAATTCTATTTAAACTAAAAAATACATGTGTGTAGTGTGTATATATATATATGCATAAATATATATAATATGCAATTAGTTAAAAATTAGTATAAATATCTGGTGGAGGAGCAAATCCAAGCTCACACACATTGTTTTATATCCTAAACATTGTTATTTTTAGTAGTAACACTATTCAGATGACAGAATTTCTGCTTGTTAAAAAAATGATTTAAAATTATATTTAAGGAATAGTGTTATAATAGCTATAGTACTTTCTAAAATTACCATAAAAGCTTCTCATTGCATTAAATTTTTTTTAATATTATGACTAGATGTAAGTGTAAATTATTTAAAATCATCCTAGATATTGGGATCTAATTTTTATTTAGAGTAAGTAGGTTTCTGTGATTGCTGAATTTAAAATGATAATCTATAATTTAATCACAATTTGTCAACTGTTTAAGCAATATTTTTCATTAGTTACACTATTTACATTCAAACTTATAGTTCAAATGTAAATAGGGTAACTATCATTTTTGTTCTTATCACAACATTTTGGTCATTCTGCCCTACGGCCTTCATCAGGTATATATTGAACAGGGTAACATACAGTGAATTCCAAATGGAACCCTTTATTTAATTTACAGAGATAAACTTTTCTTCCACTGCCCATGTGTAAGTATGTCTCTGGTTCTTATTTATAATACTGCTCAGTTATTGCTCACCTAGATTTCAATAAGTACACATTGCCAAACCCAGGGATTGAACTCACAATTACTATATCACCAAATTCACAAATCAATGCTTTAATCTACAGGACAATAGTCTATTGAATTCCCTGTAGGTTACTCAGATGGATACACACCTGATGTTGGCTAGAGGGCACAACAGCTGAAATGTTGTGATAACAACAACAACAACAAATATGAGGACAAATGTAAATAGTCTAAATAACTCCTCATCCCAGAAATTCAGACAGCAATATTTTAAAGTTTTTGTTTATTCAAAATCAAACAATTAAGTATATATATATATATATATATATATATATATATATATATATATATATATATATATATATATATATATATATATATATATATATATATATATATATATATATATATATATATATATATATATATATATATATATATATATATATATATATATATATATATATATATATATATATATATATATATATATATATATATATATATATATATATATATATATATATATATATATATATATATATATATATATATATATATATATATATATATATATATATATATATATATATATATATATATATATATATATATATATATATATATATATATATATATATAAGCTTAAGCAAATATTTTTTCTTATGCTATTCAAGATTAAGTAGAGACTCATTCTTTACTGAAAGTATTTGCACAAAATAGCATTAAGTTAGTAAACAGTATTTGACATCCTATGTATTTATAAGGCTATTTCACACTTAATATTCTTGTTTACTCATTCATTATCAAAGTATAATGTCTTTAGAAAAATAATTCATCACTAAAAGGAAATCAATGTTCTTATGCAAGAAAGGTGTACTATAGGCTTTTATTGATGATTACTTATATCCAAAAGGTTTTGTGAATTTTAAGCCGATAAATCTATATAACATGCATTCACTGTAAAATGTTTGAATACTAGGATGACCTTGAAAGTAATGACTTCTGATTTATTATGTTGAAGAAGAAGCAACTGTTCATGTTGGTGGTATGGCAGTAGAAATAGAACCTCCCCTCAACTAGCCCGTTTTTCTTTCTTTATTACAGATGACAGTATGGCAAAATAGCATCTGACATGAAAGTGTGTATAAAACATAAGCACATCATTGAATCCTTCCATATAGAAAAATTGGATGTGAGTACAGTTAAGTGGTAGACAGTGCATTTCAACAGTAGTGACAGCAATGTGCATGAGAGGCCACATTCTGTGTAGCTGTCAACCTATGAAATTGTTACAAAAAAATGCATAGCCGGTAGTGATGACTGTGAAAATAGGGTGTTTTATCCAATGGTGTTATTGTGCCCTCAGTATCCATTGTAGTTTCCATGGAAATAATCAGAAGGCATTATTTTGAAGCATCCCTTGTAACTCTTTGTTTTTTACAAATTATTGCCTAGGCAAGTCACTCAAAATGATTTAATATTCTGTTCTTGTTTATCTCATTTGATAAGAAATACAAAATAATAGAAGTACTAATTTATTATATAGTCTTTAACAATAAAAAAAAATAATTGTTGCTGAAAATATTTTAACCTGAAGAATCATGGCAACCCTCCTTTTTCTTTTTGAATAAAAAAGAAGATTGGTTTAGCTATAATCTTGGATTTCTTAGTTGAACATATAGCCAATTTCTGATCAGATTTATCCGAAGTCATGCAACCAAGCATACTTTCTCTTCTCAACCTTAATGAGGAGACTTGCTACTGGTTTTATTTTTTAAATTGTTATTTAAAAAATCTTTCATATTGTCAAGATTTGCTTTTGTGAGATTTTTATTCAGATTTTCTAACTATAAGCTGGAAAAAAAGAGTTAATGCAATCAAATGTTTTTGAAATGTTTTTTTGTGATCTAAGCCAAGCTAGAGAAAGATTAAAACAGCATCAGTGCACTGGCCATTATTTCGCAAGGATGATTTCTGAAAACTTATTGTGATATCATCAATATTAATTTATCACAGTTTATATGAGGAGGGGGGGATGAGAAAAAGTTTTCAGCCTAACCTACTTCTAGTCTGGCTAAATGTTTTATCTTTTGAAGGGTGATTTGGTTATGTTAAGAACTTTTCAGACCAACACTGCCACTCTTCCCAATCACATCTTGATCTAGTAGTAGATGCTTTGAACAAGATCTAATAAACATGTCATATTGCTTTTGCTTTTTTATCTCTACCAACCAGTTATCTAAAAAGTTATGATAAAAAGGTCTTCTTTAAATATAATGATAACAGGTTATCAACATCCTCACACTTCTCTTACCTGAACAATTCTAAGTGTTGGATTCACTTAGAATGAGTCACAGCATGCCAACAGATGCTTTTCTTTTTTTTAATCTTGCTATGATCAGTTCAAGAGAAAGGCATTTAAGATATCAATACTTCAGTTTATGGTGTTTTATATATTTTGTGAGGGTTTTATTTTTTTTAATATGTAATATATTTTGTTATCTCCCTTGTTCCCTGTCTCTTGGCAAAAGTATGTGGTTCTCTTTAATCTGGAAGTTCAACTTAAAAACAAAAAAATGTTGCTTTGTATAATAAGGTTCATGTAGTTATTGATGTGTCAGTTCTATTGTTCTCTTTTTATTGAATTATTCAAGGATTTTTTTTTTTTTGCTTGTGCTGCTCCTGCACTAAATTTGTATACATTTGCTTATCCTAAGCTTGTATTCATCTGTATCATTAGATACAGTCCATAAACATCTTGTAAAATGCTTAACAGGTTTATTTTAAAGTATGTAGGATTCACTTAGTGTTACTGCTAGCCTTCTTAGAATTTGTACAAATAATCTTAGCATAGATTTCTATTGGGACATTATAGCTGAGAATGTGGGGGTAGGGAAATTATTTTTTCTTTTTGCTTTACAATATTATAAAAGATCTTCAATTCACCAGAAGTGCATTATGCAGTCAACCAAAAGCAGATCCATTTTCAAAGTCTGCCTTTCTGAAAGCCAATAGTGGCGGTGGTGGCAGCAGCAGCAGCTGCTTAACAAAATCAGCATTTGGTAAAAATGAATGATTCTTCTTCTTCCTCACATTCTCTTAACTAGCCTCAGAACAACATACTGCTTCCCTCTTCCCATTTTATGCTTGTCCCCCTCCCTCTTTTTTTTTTTTTTTTTTTTCTGATATTCAGAAAATGCAAATCTGATTCAGCTCCCAATGAAATAGACTCTTTACCAGCAGGACAAGTGAATAGGAATTTGACTTTTATCACTTGTCAGTCATCCAGTTTTTAAGTACTTAGTCAAGCTTCACAAAAGATGAAAGGAATGAAATTAATTCCAAATAAACTCTACTTGGATTTCAGACCATTTTCAGTTTATTTTCTTTCGTTATTATTATTTAAATTTAATCTACTTATTTGAATTCTCTCCGATTATTGTTTTTAGCCTTATCATATTTCATTAGTAAATTGTTCTGTATATCTCTAGTTTCATAAATACTGGGGAACATAGTACCCATCCACCACCTTTATTGCATTTATAATGCAATAAAAGGGGTGGATGGGTACTGTGTTAACTTGCAAATTAGGATAGTGCAATTATAAACTGCAAGGTTGTTTTTTTGTTTTTTTTTTACTCTAAATTTTTAGTCAACTTGTAGAAATAAGTCTTTTTTTAAAGAACCATTTTGAATTCTTACTTTTATTACCAGAAATATGAGTTTGAAAGAAAAAAAGGTGTAAATAAAAAACCTTTTAAAATCTATGCAAATCCAGATATTTTTATTATTTTTCCTATCAGTTAACTGCTCTTCTTGATTTATGTTTCTACTTATTTCATGTGTTTAAGCTTCTGTTAGAAAATTAATCTCTCTAGGGAATTAGAATTTAAGCAAAAAAAATTTAGTCACTCCAAATTCACTTTGAAGAAAAAAAAATGAATAGTGGATACTCTGCACTCACACTTATTCTGAGTCTTGTAAAATCTACAGTACCTACTAAACCTTCACATCTGTAAATATAATTAAGGCTTAAATAACCAATAACTTGAACCTCTTTACTTAGTCCCAGTTTAACTTTTCCATGAGTCATTTTTCTAATTCCTCTCATTTATTCTGCCTTTAATTTCTTTTCTTTGTCAAATTTATCTGGCATTTTTGATTTGAACATCTTATCTACTGCACCATTACATCAAGCCACACCTATTTTCCAAACAATTTGATCTAAGATTAAATTGACTCTCCTTATTATTTTGTATTGCTATAAAGCATGCCCTGTCTACCCCACCCCTACCCCAACACACAGACACACACCTTTTGTCATTATATCTTGTTAGCACAGTATAGGGAAGTGAGCTTGTGACTGGCTTTTGTGCAATGGATGATAGCCCCTGACTACTGCCGGCTGTTAGTACCAGAGCAATACTAATATCAGTAGCAGCTGTAGTGATAGTGATGGTATTAGTAATAATAGTATGAAGTCTGAAAATGTGTGTGTGTGTGTGTGTGTGTGTGTTAGCCAATGTAGCTGCCTGTGATGACCTGTTAATGTTTGCTTGCTGGCCTGCTGCTATCTATTGATTCTCTTCCCATTCTCTGGAACACTGCCACCACTTTGTCTTCTGTTACAGACAATCTCTGGTAACACCTACCAAATAATGATATACAAGATTACTCTTACTTTTATTTCTTGTGTGACCCTCACTCACTCATTCACTCTCTCATCCCTCCCTTTTTCTATGTACAAATTGTGTTTCTTTCTCTTTTAGTTTCTTTATTTTAGTTTCTATTCAATATTATAAAATGTTTCCTCTTCTGTTATCTTTAGTTGTATTTGACATATAAATGACATCTTTACATTTCCAGCCATATTGTGCTCTTGTAATGTATATTAAAAGCTGCATTTTGTCTTGTTTCATGCACTCTGCTGTTGCCGTTGCTGCTGCCATATCAATAGCAGGTAATCATTTTGTTTGGTATCTAGCACTGACCCTAAAAGTGCCGCTTGTTGTACTTATCTCCTTCACTCTCTGCTTGCCTGCCTGCCTGTCTGTCTCTCTCAGTCCATATGTCCATCCATAATTCAATGGCCTATTCAGTCAACACTAAAAATTTCCCACCAATATTTCCAGGCCCCTACAATTTAAACAATACATTTGAGTTGAATTATTATGATCCAGAGAAATTCTTTTTGACTGTACACATTTTTTTTTTTTCATAAATCACAGCAATTCAATTTTTGAATGTCAGATTCTAATTGAAATGTTGAGATTTTTGTTTAAATAATTTTTTATAAATTTGTTTTTTTTTTTTAAAGAACTATTTTAAATTCTTATTAACAGAAATATCAGTTTTGAAAGAAAAAAAAGGTGCAAATAGAAAACCTTTTAAAATCTCTTTAAATCCAGACACCATTTTGCTTTCTTAGTTTTACTGTCAATTAACAGTTCTTCTTGATTTACATGTTTCTGCTTATTTCTTGTTCATATGTAAGGTTCCATGAAAAAATTAATGTCTCTAAAGCATTAGAATTAAAGCAAAAAAACAATGTTGACTAAGGGTTTGATTTTTCTAAAAACAGATTTTGCAAGAAAAATATTTTAGATTAATTTAAAAAAAAAGTTTTTGAACACACATTCACTTTGAGCAGTTAATTTTTTTAATATGTGAAATTTATATTTGTGACTCACCCATACTAAGGCTGATAGTGGGTGTAACAGCTTTTTACTATTACTATTACTATTGCCTGGGCAGTTTGCCCAAGTGCTTACTTTCCCACTCTGTTAACCATCCATGGCATGCCCATAGACAAGACATTTTTTGTCCAAATATTTGGCAATTGGTCAGAGT
This sequence comes from Ascarosepion bandense, assembly GCA_037127315.1. Lineage (NCBI taxonomy): Eukaryota > Metazoa > Mollusca > Cephalopoda > Sepiida > Sepiidae > Ascarosepion > Ascarosepion bandense. The sequence goes on along the minus strand of JBBBDQ010001746.1, from coordinate 834,899 downwards.
GGAGGGATGATGGATACTTTTCTCAAGGGTATTAGGGTACAGCAGACACATGTAGACTCAAACAAATTTTGAACTTGGATTGCAGGTTGTTTTATTGTAACATTATACACATAACATGGTAATTATTACACTTCAATTCCTGAATTTAAGACAGTTAAAGTCATCATATGAACAAATGATTTTCTCAACATAAACACTCTTAGTTAATAACAACAGATTAAATTCACAGTCAGGGCTGGTAAAATAAATTAGGATGAAAGACAATTTATGCAAAATGTAAACCAATTGCTATGACACTCTGGAGAAAATTCTGCAATAACTCTGCCTAATAATAGGTTTCATAAAAAGGGAGTACTTTTATAAAAGTAAATTAAACATATTTTAGATATACTTGAAATTTTGAAACATGATCAGTGATATATTCATTACATAAAAAATAGATTTGTTATAACAGAAATTGTTTAGTAAATCTTTAGCATTATGCTCTTGATTATATTATAAAAAAAGTATGGTGTTATTAAGGTAAAATGAATGAATTTGATTATTTTTTAAAAAAATCTTTTGAAACAAAAACTAGTTAAATAGAATAACAGAAAATAGCAGAATGAAAATTGTAAGGTTTTATCCTACCTCATTGCTAGTTCATTGGTTCTTAAAGGAAAATTTACTTTGCACAATTTTTTTCTGAAATCGGAGAGAACTGCAGACTAGTCTGATCAGCATTATTTGCTGAATAATATGACATATCTATGTATATTTTGTAAAGTTTAATAATCAAAGCACTCGTTCAATAATTATTTTTCCAAGTTTTACAAGGTAAGAAAGTGTTAAAAGTTGACATGATTATTTTCCTTGCCAGGAAGAATGAATGTAATATGAATCCAATAACAAATCACTGTTGATAAATCAGAGTACCTTAGAATTTTCTTTTCCTTAATTTTCCTAAACAACCAATAAATACTCCCCACCTCCAATGAAAATTATATTAATATCTGTTTTTAGTGTTCCCTTATTTTGAAAGCACATTGTTCTATATTGCAACATGTCTGCACAAGAATTATTACCAGTCCCTTGTATAATAACAGTAAAATTCCCACTTTAATATTTATTTGCATGAATGTCATTGACATACCCTACAGCTGACTGACAAAATCTTATCAGCAAGACTACCTGATATTGCTTAGATTATAATGGCTTCTGGAATGTTTCATTAACCCAACTTCAATTTATTTGACTTTTTTATTCATATTAAACATAATAGTTAATAAAACTTGAAATAAAAAAAAAGTAAATGCATTACAAAAAAAGATAAGAGAAACATGTTTAAATTATTGAACACCTTCAATAATCCTTCTTTTTTTTTTTTTTTTTGTCACTTCTGTGGATCAAAGTTCACTTTCAAAAAGCAAAGCAAAACTCATTTGACTGTAAAACTTTTATCCAGTTAAGTATCTAGCTATTTTCAATTAACATTTTAAAATTTTCATTTAATTATTTACAATATAATTTACCAATAGATTTCAGCATAAGATTTAGGTGTTTCAAATGCACATACAAACAGTATAATTTATATATTCAATTACTTCTTTTTTCTTCAATATGATGAATAATTTGTCCCCCCCCCTCCTTTTTTGATTTCAGTGCTCTTTAATGATTACTGCCGCTCCAGTCGCATGTCAATGTCAAATAAATTATTGAAGCTTCTTATTTCATTCCATGCCACTTGTTAAAAGCTTTGTTGCTGTGTAGCACGAGCAAGTTTTTTTTTTCTTTCTTTTGCCTTATCCTTTACATAACCATTCCAAAGCTGAACAATGTCCAGTCAGTATATTTTGTTTTATTCATTGTCTTTTGAAATATACAACTTGTAAGCTTTTCAGCAGGAGCTCTTTATTATATTATTATAGAAACACATATGCTAACAAAAAGCTTAAAAAAAGGCTAATAACAGAAAATAGCAGAATGAAAACTGTAAGGTTTTATCCTATCTCATTGCTAGTTCATTGGTTCTTAAAGGAAAATTTACTTTGCACAATTTTTTTCTGAAATCGGAGAGAACTGCAGACTAGTCTGATCAGCATTATTTACTGAATAATATGACATATCTACGTATATTTTGTAAAGTTTAATAATCAAAGCACTCGTTCAATAATTATTTTTCCAAGTTTTACAAGGTAAGAAAGTGTTAAAAGTTGACATGATTATTTTCCTTGCCAGGAAGAATGAATGTAAAAATGATTATTTATTAAAATATAAATTAGTTTTGGTACAAGGACACATTATAGAGCATCCTATGAAGACTAACTCAGTTAATGAAAATTAGCTTCATTAGATTATTTTTGCTTCAGAAGCCAATTGTAGTTTAGTAATAATAATAATAATAAATGTATTAAAGTCTTCCAAAGCAACATACTCATATACAAATTAAATAATAACATAAGAACTTCAAGGATGTACAGAAAATGTAATGATTATTAGTGTGGAAAGTGAAATCAGTAAGCCATGTGCACTTCATACTGATGCCCTTGAGAAAGGTATGAATCCATCTCTTCCACCTCCTTTTTTTTAATGTTATAGGTTAAATAACAGAGTAGAGTGTACTCTCTAGCTTTGTATGACAACGAATCTTAAAACTCTAAACTTAAACCAATTGGGCTTACTGTGACTGATTGTGTTGTGGCAATCCTTCAATAATCAACCTTTAGCTTCTTATATAGCAATCATGAGAAGTGACAATAACTCTACCTAAAAGAGCCATGACACCCTGTGCTTTTATTTTGAACAATAGAACTTTATGAAAATTCATATGGCTCCCTGTAAATTACTTGTATATAAATTTTATCCCAGTAATTTTGTCATGAATAGGTAATTTCATAAAATTAAGAAATGCATGATTAATTTATAGTGGCTTAAGCAAAAAAAAAAAAACCCCAAAAAAACTGGCATATGACTGTCTAACTAAAAGAAAAAAAAATAATCCTGATTTCAAATATGTTAGAGATTACAGTGAGTTAGGCTTGCCATATGCCCTGGAATAACAGAATATTTGTCTCAGGTATCAGCATTTGTTGTTTGTGTTTTTGTTAGACCTTGAAATTTAAGAGATGTTGAGCGATACAAGAAACTAAACCTGTAATAAAAAGTGAATAGTGCCTTGTTTGGAAATTATGGTTAGCCTACAGTGACTAAAATTCTTTTAAATATTGTATGGAGCTAATTTTACCATGTATTTAAAAAGAATTGATGTCTGCTTGACTAATGCATTTAATAGACATTCATTTTACTGCTCTCTTATATATAATGCTTGTTTTGATAGGTTCTTAAAAATCAAAACAAAATCAACATTTTTAAAACTATAATATTTGTTCTTGCATTTTTCTGGTTAGAAAAAAATCCAACTTAATTTTGTGTAACCAGCAACTGAATAATTTTTAATTCTTTATTAAATTTGTCTATAAGCTAATTATGGGCATTTTATTTGCTGCCATTGTAATTTCCTTGTTTTAAATGGACTAAATCTTTGTTTGGTCTTGTTATATTTTCAATATCTCGACTTTGTGAGCTTCATGAGAAAATTTACCAAAGAATTTGATTTGAAATTATTGCAAGTCATTTTCTATCCATGCAAAACTTTACTAAAAGTCTACCTGTGAAATGTTTTTCTTGTTTTTTGTTTTCCCCATTTATATTTTATTTTGATAATCTTTTAACATTGTAATTTATTGTACTATTACGGTGCATTTTAGAGTTGCTCATCAGGGTATATAATTCTCAATTTTTTTCTTTAACTCATAGGAATAGAAAGTGGACAAATTTGTTTTTATTTGAACTAAAATTTATTAAAATTGGAAATACACTTTAAACTGCATGCAAACTCTGTTGCAACATTTTATAAGCTTTGTTTGGTGAATTCATGCATCTAGACTTTTGTTAGAATATCATTTTATCATTAACAAATTAACATTTGATAATCCTGACATCATTTGCAGTCTGTTTTTGGTCTCTTTTATCAAGTATAATGCAAATAGAAATCTTCTCTATCATTTTATAAAGCCATAATATAAAGTCCAAATGATTTAAGACATCAAGACTTTATCAGTCTGTTTCAATGTAATTGGCTTCTTTAAAAAATTTTTTCTCCATCCTAGGTAAAATGTTAAAAAGAATTTATGGCTTAACTTAAAATTCAAAACCACAAACTCAAAAAGAATAGAACATTGGAAGTTTTTTGAATTGTGAATTTTCTAATTCTTAGAGCAAATTCATAACTCTTCAGGTCTTGGCAAAATCTCTAAGGACAAGAACCTATCAGTTAAAGTGTAAAGACATTGGTTAAAACAAAAACCTGATAATGGTTCAATTTTCAGTATCCTTTTTCTTTTTTCTTTTAATACCATTGATTCACTTTGAGTAATCCTTCAAAAATCTTCAGCCATTTTGATGTTAACATATTTAGGAAGCTACTATAGTTGTGAACTATGTGATGTTTTATTTTTATTTTTTATTTTTTTTTTACTTTTAATTGGTTGTACTCTAACCCACCATCATCCCAACTTCAGCCACTATAGAAATCAACAAAAACCATAAAGGAAGTTCTAAACTATGTGCAGAGGATTATATGTACCACAAAGAAGTGCTCAAATAATACTTATAACGCTTGCTTTATTAGTCTTAAAGAATCTAAAACTTGACATGTCAGTGTGCATTAACTATATAAAATGAGAAAAATATTGTCTGAATGAAGGACATCCTATACACATAAAATATTTCTGATATTAGGAAGAGCTAAGTACGTTAACAGAAAAGTATTTTTAGTAAAATATCTTATACTCAATTAGTATGGTTTCTTGGATTTGTTCTATTTGGGATAACTTTCAAGATTATCTACATTGATTTGCTAGTTTTCCACATATCTTTGACATTTCATGAAATCCAAAGTATAGCTTAAAAACAACTATTTTGATAAAAGTAAATTTAAACAATGTTACATAAGGAATGTTCAAAATCAAATTGAAGTGTGTTTTTTTTTTCTTTTTCTCTCAAGTTAAACTGAGCCCAGCATGTATTTTACTTATAGTCTATCTTTCAACTTTTTAAAACTTTCTTTTGAACTATAACTCTAATGTAACTATATTAGTTTTAAATACTTTTAACATTTGTACTTTATCTAAACCATTACAAACTCAAAAATAATTATGGAAAATGTTTTAACAAGATACTAGTTTATTTCCTTTGCTTCAATTTGAAAATAATGAGATTAAATTGAACAGTCTTGTTCTGACAAAAACTTTACACTTAAGCCATACACTATATATATATATATATATATATATATATAGAAAGAGAGAGAGATATTTTCTAAGTTTTATTAAGATACAAGACTAATAAATATTGATACTTATTTATGAAAAAGAAAAATCTCTAGTAAAACAATTGTTTAAATAATGTTACCAAATTTTTGCTTTTATTTAAAAAAAAAAAATGAAAGAAAATCTTGCACTATACTGTTTGAAATTACTTTAGATATCCTGAAGGAAGAGCATTGTCTAACGTGTACACAGCTATAGATAAACATTGTATTCACATCCATTGTATCATGTCTAACAATTGATATAGCACTTATATAATTCTATTGCCTGGCAGGAAATTATAAAGAGTTTATTGCTTTTGTAATAACTTACCCTTTATCTTGTTACTGTAATATATGGAAGGGGTAAAACCAAGATGCTTTGCAATTAGACAAGATGACAGTGAACTGTGCTTCTGTTGTTTTGTAGATAATTTTTATTACTATCACCAGATGTGTACTTTTTAATCTTTTCACCAGCTATATTTTTTCCTCTATTACAGGAGTGCTTGTAATCAACGTAACGTGGAGAGGGAAGACTTACGTTGGAACCCTCTTGGATGCTACCAAACACGACTGGGCTCCCCCAAGGTAATTTTATTTTATTGTAATATTTTTTCCTCTTCAATCTGAGGACAATCTATAAGATATCAATCTGGCTAGCAGCTCATTTGTGCTGTAAAAGCAACAAAACTTTTGTAAATCAAAAAAAAAGAAGAGAAGTTGGAACTTTGTTTACCTTTTGCTCTTTAGATTTTGAGTCATTGGGAATTTTGTCTAGTTTTTCTAGGTATGCTCTTTTGGTTCCATCTTCAATGTTACATGTGTGGAATTTATCACATGAAATTAACCTTTGAAAAGAAAATGGTTTCTACAAGAATAACCATATATAATAGGCTTTTGCTCTAAAGATTTATACTTTCAATATTTGTAATACCAGCAAAATATGAATAATTATCAAAGTCTGAAGAAGTGAATTGCAAACAGGAATTTGGATAAATAAAGTAAATCAATTTTGTTTTAGAAGATTTTACAAGAAAAGTGTTGCCTCTGTTGACAGATGTAGCTATAGTTCATAAAACAGATGACTTGATAGCATTTTAGTGTTTTAAAATTTTTCATTTAAGTTGAGAAACCATTGAAACAAATAATTCATGCAAATGAACAATTATTTAATCACTATATTTTGTAGTAACACAAAATAGTAACTTCAATTATAATTGAAATTGATCTAAAGAAAACATCTGATTTCTAGTGTATGGCATGTGTCCCAAATATTGTAGCTGCCATCTTTGTTGTTATGTGTATTATAACAGAGATATGGGGAGTTCTGTTATTGTTCTTGGTTTTTTTTTTGGTTTTTTTGGGTTTTTTTTTAATGGAGATGGGTACTTCAAATGTAGTGATGCCAGAGAAGAACTGGGCTAGTTCTAGAAATCAAGAAAACTTAAAAAGTAAAGATGCCTTTTAGCTGTGGAATGTATAGGAAACTCAACAAAGAGACCGTCAAGAAAAACTGCAGGAAATTCTGAAGTTGTCTGGAAGTTGTGATTGAAGCCAATGGCAATTTTATTGAATAAATTTACTCTTGGGTTTTTCAAGATAATTTTGTGTAATTTTGGTAAATATATCTATTAAAATGAGAGATGCCAGTGTTATTTTCATTTTTGCATAATTTAAACAATTTATCCATCTCACCCTGTATGTTTAAATGCAACATTAATTACTGTCTTCTAGCTACTTGATTCCCATCCATACTTTTTTTTTTTTTTTTTACATCCCTTGTACCTTGTTTTTTCTATCACTGTAACCTTCTGCTTACCAGTGGTGGTCCTGCCTTGCTTGGGGTGAAACGATTATGTAATATATATATATATATATATATATATATATTTTACCTGGATATCTAAAAAAATACCTATTTTGATCACTTTAATTTGAAAGTATTTACTTATGACATCATTGTTTAAGTAATTTGGGTGCAGAACTTTAACTGATTACTAAAAATAAAAAAGAAATCTTTCACATTGAAAGATAATAACTTTTTCTTCTAATTTTTAATATAATAAATCCAAATGTGACTCTTTGATTTTTGGTTCAAAATTTTAGATATTGTCTATATTTAGATATTTGTTCATTTAATTTTAATATAGTTAAAAGAATTTCTCTTGATTCATCATCTATTGTATAGAATTGAGCTTTTTATACATTTTAGTCACAACTGTTCATTCCTTATTGAAACCAATTGCATTCCTAATGTTTTTGAATGTGAAAGATAAGAAATTGAGAAAATATCTTTGAACTCGCCAATTTGTGGATTATTATATTTTTGTAAAAAGTTTTTTGTTCATATACAAAATGTTGTATTTTTCCATGATCACAAGCACTGGAAAATGTAAATTATATCTTGTAAATTGCAAATCCTATATTCCTTTCTTTTTTTTTTCTTTTCACACTCAGTATTACTTCCTGAAAGATTTTTTTTTATACTGATCAAAGTAAATCATTACATGATGAACTAGAAAATGATTTTTTCCCTCATATTCTCAATTTATTTCACTTTTGCTTCTCAGTTTATATCTGAAATTAATATAAATAAGCCGTATCTCACATTGTCAAGCATTTCAATAGTTATAATTTTTTCCAATGACTCTAGGAAGCAATAATTTTATAACAATAGCTTTTATGGGCTTTAGCCATCAGAATATGTTTGTCTCCTAACATTGCTCCTTTGTTTTACTAATACTGCATGTTAGTATGTCATATATGGCTTTAGTTCATTCAACATTCATTCACCTATTTCCTTCTGCTTGTTTTGTGCATGACAATGTTTCGTGGATGTTAAGTTTTCCAATATTTTCCTATTTATTTTAATTTGGTAGCTTCTTACTGTAATGATTGGGGTCTCTATTCAAAGTTTATCAGCTGATACTTTTAGATGAAATACATGTAAACAATAAATATAAATACATATGTTATGCAATGTCTAGCCATAATTGTTGAGCCTTGAGTTGAACAAGTGGTTAGTCATTTGTTCAATATTAATTGAATTACCTTGTAACTTCTCTTTTTAGTATTGTTTAATTCAGAATCATTGTATCAACATTTCAATAATTTGGTATTAACACTGTATACATATGTATTTTTTATAAGAATTACTCTCCTGGTATCATATAAATCACTTTGGGTTTGCCAAATTTGTTAATTTTCACACGCAAGCTTATAAAATGAATCTGTGCTCTAATCTCAACTCTTAACTGTACTTTTCTCTATGAATTGAATACTCTTTTTCTTCTTTTTTTTCCTAATTGTGTAAATTCTCCTTCTTGTCAATAGAATGACATTTATTTCAAGCATTTTATTGTTTGTGATAAATTTAACTAATTCTTGAATATTTTGATATTAACATTTTCTTGTGTGTATAAAAAGTTTTATGCTGTATAAAGTTTTTTTACTGTATTAATGCTTCATAAGAAAATATGCAAAATGGCGCATGCTTTAAAATCAAAATTCTCAATAACCATCTTATTTTAACTGCTGTCAGAATTAGTTTTATTCATATCAGTATTATGAACTCAAAATTGTCAACAAAGATATTTTGTTTTTCACAATCTGCAATTATTTGAATCAGATAATGTTATCCTTTGTTGACAATAGATTTTCAGATAGTCATCATTGTTTCATTCAGTGCAAAAGTTGCCTTTGTTTAGCAGCATTATAGAAACCACTTTTATAATTTATTACTTTTTATACTTCTTTATCATTATAATTTTGCTTCCCTATTCTGTAATTATTTGTGCATTTTCTAAAACTTGGTCACATTAGCTTCTAATTTAGTCACAAAGGCAAAGCTGGTCAAGAGATTTTTTCCAGTTAGCTTACACAACACCCTAATTAGAATATTTTTCAAATCATTTTCATATGGTAACTTGCATACTTTGAACAATTACCCACTAGCAGAATACTAAATAATAAAAAAAAATAAACCCATACAATTATATGAACGTCTTTTGAGATACACAAATTGCCATAGTGAGACCAAACATATCGTAATTACATTATTTCTTTTTATCATTCAAACATATTAACTTTTTTAATAACTGCAAAATTTTACTGTTCTAATGTACATCTAAAATTACTATCTAAATCCATAATGTTTTAATATCTACTTATAGTAAAAGTAACCTTTTAGACTACATATTGTAACACAATCAAAATTCCCCGCAAATTTTATGCAGTGGTTTGTAATAAGGAGAACTCTGTATTTAGAAAAGACTCTGAAAATTAAAAAAGTGTGCTTATAAATTTCATTTCTATTTTCATCTCTGAAGAGTTTTGCTCAAATCTTCTGAATATTTTTGCAATTGAAACAGGAAATAGAATTTGATGCCTTTATTGAATTTGAATACACAATGAAATTATTCCATTTGTTTTTTTATCTGTATGTTTTCCACCAATCTCCAGGTAACATGGAGATTCTTCTCATCCTTAATAACATATGTAAAATTGAGACAAACGTACTTATATAGAGATTATTATTGAATATCTATGAATTGAATAGAATCTTACTATTTATACGATCCCAATTTACTGAATCAATATTATAATTTGCATGTCAACATGTCCAAAGAAAATGTATTTTGTAGAATACATATGGTTTTGTTTTCTCAGTTATAGTTCTTAGGTAAATTAAACAAAGTTGCTGGAAAAAATAGTTTCTTTTTATGGGATTAGTGAGAAAGAATGTATTCAGCAAACAGTAGCATTCCAGATTACTAGATTTGCAAACAGTGGAGATTATGAAACTAATGCCTGTCATTTACTCACACTTTATTATTTTATTTATTTTATTATCATTATTCTTTTTTAATACCAGCCAAAAGAGTTTATTATTTTTTGCTATGTTGTTTGATGTTTGGGACCATATTGGAAAACTTTCTCTCATCCCTACTCTGCAATGCAAGTCGACTATAAGGAAATTCATTTATTTCAGCTTTTAGATGGGAAAGTAAGTTTCCTAACATGTCACCTACTTTGCATTTATGTGCATGGCCGGGTGGGCAGATCAGTATTTTAACCCTTTCCTCTCCACACACATACACTCCCAACCTTTTCAACAGTACTATTCTTCCCATCTTTTAAACATCATTAATTTTACATTTGTGGATATTGGGTTGGAAACACTAAAAATATTTTTGCCAAAAAATAAATGGAAGTGACTTCCAATAGATTTTTTTTTTTTTTTTTTTTATGAAATATTTTTGCTAGTATTTGAAAAATTTTACCTATTTTTATGGCTTGAAATATAAATAGGGAAATTAGTAAAAGCTAGAAAATGATTATTCTGGAAGGATCTTGATCTTAAATCTATAGGGAAATATAGGCCAATAATTTAGGCATAGAACTGTTCTCTTTTTAAGGAGATTAATCTGAAAATGTGTGTTACAGAAATGGAACTTTGTTCTTGATTATTTAACTCTTGTTATAATTATCATTTTTACATCATATGATAGATTTTAATTAAAAACAAATCAAATACATTGACTTATTGTAGATGCTGTATATATAAATAAGGACAGTAACAAAGGATAGTTTTTGTTTGTATATGCCTCTCTCTCTATGCCATTACCATTCCCACTACACATATAACAAATTTATAATTGGCTACAACAAACATGTATATTTCTGTAAACTTTTATAAAGTATCTTTGTGACTCATACTTTACAGCTGTCTTCTTTTTTAAGATTTTCTTTTAGTGATGTTTGTTTATACGATGTGTTATGAATATTTTGGATAATATAACTTCATCTTAACTTGCATATAAGTTCAATTTTAGATTATGCAAAATTGTTGTAGTTATTCAACTTTAATTAGCTGATAAATATAACAGCTAGTCTTTCATCTATGTAATACTGTATATCATTAAATGTGCATGTCTCTGCCTCTCTCTTTTCTTTCATTTCTGTTTTGAGTTGATAATATGGTATAGGCAACTTTAGTTCAAATGCATTTCATTATAATATCTGTTCATCACTGTCTACTTTGATATCTTCCTGTTGGCACATTATTTTATTTGCTGGACTTCCTTAACTATACTGTTTTTCTTCCTCATTTCTGTTGTTGCCATCTCAGTTTGATGGTCAGTTTCTGGACTTCTATCCAGGGCCTAAAACAAAAGGCTCTACATTGACAAACTTGTAATCACTCTGGTTGCATTTCTTCAATCTCTCTTTTTCTCACTACTCTATAAAAACTGAATTCACATTGCCTCTTCAAAAATGTTGAGTGATTCATCACCAATTCATCACTACTGCCACTGTGCTCTCATTGGCTTTATTTGTCTTTGTGCCTTTTCAGTTGACTGGTGCCAATAGTGACGACTAGCCATCCGGGAAGTTCAATCGTGCGTAACTGTACGTCTTATGTGTCCATTCCTACAGTTGCTCAATGGTGTACAGAGTGTAACACTTGTGTTTATATCAGCCTCTTGTTGCACACACTCCTGCACAACATGACTCGCCTCTGAGTTCTCCACTCTCTACTCCTTTTTCCCAGCCCACTTGCTATGCCTGATCTGCCCACCCCACTTCCTTTGCTTACCCAATAATTAGCCAGCTTGATGCTGTTTCTCTCTCTCTCTCACATACACACACACACTCACACACACACACAGAGAGAGAGGGTTGAATCTGTTCTGATTCTTATCATCCTCTTATCATCCTCTTGGACAGCTCTTTTCATTTTTATGTTTTTTTTTTTTGTTTTTTTTTACATTCATTTTCAGTATTATGATTATTATTTGGTTCATTATTTCCAATTAGTGAGGAAACCAATAACCAAGGTGCTTCTTTTTTATTTCTTGCATTCTACTTTCTTGCTTACCTTTTCACACAACACTTGGATCTTTTGGCTAGGCTTTGATTATTTATCTCTCCCCCTCATTTATTGCTCTTCTGCCTTTATTCTATCTGACTTTTGGTTCTCTGCTTGTTTTTCTATTTTTATTTGTTTGTTTAAACAGTGCTTCATGCTAATTACTCATTGTAATAGCTGGTCATTATTTAGAGGTATCAAAATAAAAAAAAATGAGTTTACAAAATTTATGCTGAAGAATTAATCCATGTAAAATCTGCTTTTTTAATTTTTTATTTTATGCTGTTGCACCACAAATCTTGACTGTCAAATCCATTGATATTTTCTGCTGATGTATTATTTGTATCTCAAAAGTTATTTAGATAGACACTTTTAGCATAAGTAATTTTGTATTGAATATCTCATAGAATGCTTGACTCTAATATGAAACTATTATAAGGGAGTGTTCCATCACCTAATGAGCCTAAGTAAAGAATGAAAGATATTTGATACTTGCAGTCCTTTTTACAGTGCTATTTCCTAGCAAAACAAAAACATAACATTAAAAACTGTTTATGAAATGAAAAAGCAATGTTCAGATTTTTGTTTATATAATAAATATGTCATGATGCCAAATTTGGATGGAGGATGGTAGCATTTTTGTTGAGGGATGAGGAATTAAGTTAATAACACTAAATCTTTTGAAACAAAATAATTTTTTAATCATATTTTCTTTTAAGCAACTTTCCTTCAGCATTTTATTTTTCAAACCAAAGCACATATAGGTAGTTTTATAAAAACAGAATCCAGAAAAGAAATATTATTCCTTCAAGATATTACTCTGTATTATTATTACTTGAATGAAAGTGTAGCACACCAGCAAGGTCATACTGGAATACAAATATACATCATCTAATACACTTATCTTAAGACAGACATACCAGTTAAATACATCACAGCTAAATGTGCATGATATGCATACCCTTGCAAGTGGAGCCCAGTTAGAAATAACTTCAAGTTCAGTAACCTACAGTATTCAGTTGAGAATGTTCCCAAATATCTAGATGCAAATCTCAAGTTGCCTTGGCTACTTCATCCTTTAACTTTAAAAAAAAACAACCCTCTCAACACTTAAGCACTGCTCCCTCACATGAACAGGAATACACAATGCAACAGTCCCTAGAGTGCATGCCCATCTGTTTATGGTCAGGTAAATGACAAGCAAATCTGGGGTATAGAAAGATATTTACTGTATCCCATTTTAATTCACCATGACTAAACATGTACATGTTAGCACTGTCAATCATTTAATATCAGAAGCAATGAAAGTCATACCTTGTGTAATTTCAGGACATTCCTTATTATTATTCCAACATTTTGTTGTTGACTGCAGCCCATATAAATAGATTAATAGAAAAATAAAACTAGTCAGTCAGTTAAGTGCCATACTTGATACACGCATGGGCGATCATGTCTCGAAAGAGACATGACTGACTGGGTAGAAGATTATCCTGCAGTAGGTTGCCATTGCTTTCTGCGGTAGACTGATTGCCGACCAAGGCTATAGAACCCAATCTGTCCTGCTATTTAACCCATAACTGGAAGGAAGAGACGGATTAATACCTTTCCCAAGGGTATTTGCGCGCAAGTGCTGCTATCCAGACAAGTGAGATTGTGCTAGATTAAAGCATGTATACTGATTTTTGCAATGGTATTATAATGATATTCATCCTATACAAGATGAAAGAGCCACTTGGGGTAGAGGGTTACAGATCCCAAACAAGGTAATAATGTCACCAAAATACAAGGGGGCTACTGGAAGTGAAAGAGAAGAAAAAAGCTTTAGGAGAAACAGGAAATGAGATAAACCTCTACAAGTGTTCAAAAGACCAGGGAAGAAGGTGAACCACATGATAAGTGAACCTATTGAACTCCGATTGGGAAGAGAACTAAATAAATAGTAAATAAATGTTCAGTTTTAGGCAAAAGCATTAGAAGTATAGAGTTGAAGTAAATTTTAGAAGGAACTGGAAACACAATCCAAAACTGTAAACAAGGGATCTCTATTCATGTTCAAAAGACCAATCCATATTCAGAATTGTCCTATTGCATTAGGTTTTAAAGATATGCACATAGTGTATTTATGTTCAAGGTAGATATTAATAGTATACAAAGTATTCATGTCTTAAGTTGTCCATAAATGGAAGAAATGATCTGATATAACATGCCGATTGTATAACTCCTTTTTCTTTTGGACATACTGAGAGTATTAACATGGCAACTTCCAATCTGGTAGAAGAAATGAAAAAGTATGGCATACTCATGGCACCTAGCCACTAACTACAGTGACTCAAGATAGCCAGCTTCTTAAAAATGGTCAGGTTGAATAGGAGGCATAAGAAGTAGGTCTGCATGGGCCCTAAGGACTTGATAGTGGGTCTTATACAGCTCTGATAATGATAGTGGGTCTTATACAGCTCTCTTTTCTCTGAAAAATCTTGGCTTCAATACCACTACTGACATAGTGGCATAAAACAGCAGTCAAGCTCAGGATCATAGAGGTTGGGATAGAGGGGAGGCTGTACATGTACTAGCAGGGCTCTACTCCCTTCAACATGGTCCAGGAGAGGCTGGGTGAGAAATATCACAATCATGTTACCCCACTAACTCTCCTGATTTAAATCCCCTGGGCTACTATG